>CM070480.1:7040771-7074949 GCA_036324585.1 Champsocephalus esox | reverse complement strand
CTTTAAAGAGTCCTCTCCTGCTGAGTTCAGTGTATATCGTATGTAGTGTCTCTACTTTAAAGAGTCCTCTCCTGCTGATGTTCAGGTGTATATCAGTATGTAGTGTCTCTACTTTAAAGAGTCCTCTCCTGCTGATGTTCAGGTGTATATCAGTATGTAGTGTCTCTACTTTAAAGAGTCCTCTCCTGCTGATGTTCAGGTGTATATCAGTATGTAGTGTCTCTACTTTAAAGAGTCCTCTCCTGCTGTGTCAGGTGTATATCAGTATGTAGTGTCTCTACTTTAAAGAGTCCTCTCCTGCTGATGTTCAGGTGTATATCAGTATGTATGTCTCTACTTTAAAGAGTCCTCTCCTGCTGATGTCAGGTTATATCAGTATGTAGTGTCTCTACTTTAAAGAGTCCTCTCCTGCTGATGTTCAGGTGTATATCAGTATGTAGTGTCTCTACTTTAAAGAGTCCTCTCCTGCTGATGTTCAGGTGTATATCAGTATGTAGTGCTCTACTTTAAAGAGTCCTCTCCTGCTGATGTTCAGTGTATATCAGTATGTAGTGTCTCTACTTTAAAGAGTCCTCTCCTGCTGATGTTCAGGTGTATATCAGTATGTAGTGTCTCTACTTTAAAGAGTCCTCCTCCTGCTGATGTTCAGGTGTATATCAGTATGTAGTGTCTCTACTTTAAAGAGTCCTCTCCTGCTGATGTTCAGTGTATATCAGTATGTAGTGTCTCTACTTTAAAGAGTCCTCTCCTGCTGATGTTCAGGTGTATATCATATGTAGTGTCTCTACTTTAAAGAGTCCTCTCCGCTGATGTTCAGGTGTATATCAGTATGTAGTGTCTCTACTTTAAAGAGTCTCTCCTGCTGATGTTCAGGTGTATATCAGTATGTAGTGTCTCTACTTTAAAGAGTCCTCTCCTGCTGATGTCAGGTGTATATCAGTATGTAGTGTCTCTACTTTAAAGAGTCCTCTCCTGCTGATGTTCAGTGTATATCGTATGTAGTGTCCTCTACTTTAAAGAGTCCTCTCCTGCTGATGTTCAGGTGTATATCAGTATGTAGTGTCTCTACTTTAAAGAGTCCTCTCCTGCTGATGTTCAGGTGTATATCAGTATGTAGTGTCTCTACTTAAAGAGTCCTCTCCTGCTGATGTTCAGGTGTATATCAGTATGTAGTGTCTCTACTTTAAAGAGTCCTCTCCTGCTGATGTTCAGGTGTATATCAGTATGTAGTGTCTCTACTTTAAAGAGTCCTCTCCTGCTGATGTTCAGGTGTATATCAGTATGTAGTGTCTCTACTTTAAAGAGTCCTCTCCTGCTGATGTTCAGGTGTATATCAGTATGTAGTGTCTCTACTTTAAAGAGTCCTCTCCTGCTGATGTTCAGGTGTATATCAGTATGTAGTGTCTCTACTTTAAAGAGTCCTCTCCTGCTGATGTTCAGGTATATCAGTATGTAGTGTCTCTACTTTAAAGAGTCCTCTCCTGCTGATGTTCAGTGTATATCATATGTAGTGTCTCTACTTTAAAGAGTCCTCTCCTGCTGATGTTCAGGTGTATATCAGTATGTAGTGTCTCTACTTTAAAGAGTCCTCTCCTGCTGATGTTCAGTGTATATCAGTATGTAGTGTCTCTACTTTAAAGAGTCCTCTCCTGCTGATGTTCAGTGTATATCAGTATGTATGTCTCTACTTTAAAGAGTCCTCTCCTGCTGATGTTCAGTGTATATCAGTATGTAGTGTCTCTACTTTAAAGAGTCCTCTCCTGCTGATGTTCAGGTGTATATCAGTATGTAGTGTCTCTACTTTAAAGAGTCCTCTCCTGCTGATGTTCAGGTGTATATCAGTATGTAGTGTCTCTACTTTAAAGAGTCCTCTCCTGCTGATGTTCAGTGTATATCAGTATGTAGTGTCTCTACTTTAAAGAGTCCTCTCCTGCTGATGTTCAGGTGTATATCAGTATGTAGTGTCTCTACTTTAAAGAGTCCTCTCCTGCTGATGTTCAGGTGTATATCAGTATGTAGTGTCTCTACTTTAAAGAGTCCTCTCCTGCTGATGTTCAGGTGTATATCAGTATGTAGTGTCTCTACTTTAAAGAGTCCTCTCCTGCTGATGTTCAGGTGTATATCAGTATGTAGTGTCTCTACTTTAAAGAGTCCTCTCCTGCTGATGTTCAGGTGTATATCAGTATGTAGTGTCTCTACTTTAAAGAGTCCTCTCCTGCTGATGTTCAGGTGTATATCAGTATGTAGTGTCTCTACTTTAAAAGAGTCCTCTCCTGCTGATGTTCAGGTGTATATCAGTATGTAGTGTCTCTACTTTAAAGAGTCCTCTCCTGCTGATGTTCAGGTGTATATCAGTATGTAGTGTCTCTACTTTAAAGAGTCCTCTCCTGCTGATGTTCAGGTGTATATCAGTATGTAGTGTCTCTACTTTAAAGAGTCCTCTCCTGCTGATGTTCAGGTGTATATCAGTATGTAGTGTCTCTACTTTAAAGAGTCCTCTCCTGCTGATGTTCAGGTGTATATCAGTATGTAGTGTCTCTACTTTAAAGAGTCCTCTCCTGCTGATGTTCAGGTGTATATCAGTATGTAGTGTCTCTACTTTAAAGAGTCCTCTCCTGCTGATGTTCAGGTGTATATCAGTATGTAGTGTCTCTACTTTAAAGAGTCCTCTCCTGCTGATGTTCAGGTGTATATCAGTATGTATGTCTCTACTTAAAGAGTCCTCTCCTGCTGATGTTCAGGTGTATATCAGTATGTAGTGTCTCTACTTTAAAGAGTCCTCTCCTGCTGATGTTCAGGTGTATATCAGTATGTAGTGTCTCTACTTTAAAGAGTCCTCTCCTGCTGATGTTCAGGTGTATATCAGTATGTAGTGTCTCTACTTTAAAGAGTCCTCTCCTGCTGATGTTCAGGTGTATATCAGTATGTAGTGTCTCTACTTTAAAGAGTCCTCTCCTGCTGATGTTCAGTGTATATCAGTATGTAGTGTCTCTACTTTAAAGAGTCCTCTCCTGCTGATGTTCAGGTGTATATCAGTATGTAGTGTCTCTACTTTAAAGAGTCCTCTCCTGCTGATGTTCAGGTGTATATCAGTATGTAGTGTCTCTACTTTAAAGAGTCCTCTCCTGCTGATGTTCAGTGTATATCAGTATGTAGTGTCTCTACTTTAAAGAGTCCTCTCCTGCTGATGTTCAGGTGTATATCAGTATGTATGTCTCTACTTTAAAGAGTCCTCTCCTGCTGATGTTCAGGTGTATATCAGTATGTAGTGTCTCTACTTTAAAGAGTCCTCTCCTGCTGATGTTCAGGTGTATATCAGTATGTAGTGTCTCTACTTTAAAGAGTCCTCTCCTGCTGATGTTCAGGTGTATATCAGTATGTAGTGTCTCTACTTTAAAGAGTCCTCTCCTGCTGATGTTCAGGTGTATATCAGTATGTAGTGTCTCTACTTTAAAGAGTCCTCTCCTGCTGATGTTCAGGTGTATATCAGTATGTAGTGTCTCTACTTTAAAGAGTCCTCTCCTGCTGATGTTCAGGTGTATATCAGTATGTAGTGTCTCTACTTTAAAGAGTCCTCTCCTGCTGATGTTCAGGTGTATATCAGTATGTAGTGTCTCTACTTTAAAGAGTCCTCTCCTGCTGATGTTCAGGTGTATATCAGTATGTAGTGTCTCTACTTTAAAGAGTCCTCTCCTGCTGATGTTCAGGTGTATATCAGTATGTAGTGTCTCTACTTTAAAGAGTCCTCTCCTGCTGATGTTCAGGTGTATATCAGTATGTAGTGTCTCTACTTTAAAGAGTCCTCTCCTGCTGATGTTCAGTGTATATCAGTATGTAGTGTCTCTACTTTAAAGAGTCCTCTCCTGCTGATGTTCAGGTGTATATCAGTATGTAGTGTCTCTACTTTAAAGAGTCCTCTCCTGCTGATGTTCAGGTGTATATCAGTATGTAGTGTCTCTACTTTAAAGAGTCCTCTCCTGCTGATGTTCAGGTGTATATCAGTATGTAGTGTCTCTACTTTAAAGAGTCCTCTCCTGCTGATGTTCAGGTGTATATCAGTATGTAGTGTCTCTACTTTAAAGAGTCCTCTCCTGCTGATGTTCAGGTGTATATCAGTATGTATGTCTCTACTTTAAAGAGTCCTCTCCTGCTGATGTTCAGGTGTATATCAGTATGTAGTGTCTCTACTTTAAAGAGTCCTCTCCTGCTGATGTTCAGGTGTATATCAGTATGTAGTGTCTCTACTTTAAAGAGTCCTCTCCTGCTGATGTTCAGGTGTATATCAGTATGTAGTGTCTCTACTTTAAAGAGTCCTCTCCTGCTGATGTTCAGTGTATATCAGTATGTAGTGTCTCTACTTTAAAGAGTCCTCTCCTGCTGATGTTCAGGTGTATATCAGTATGTAGTGTCTCTACTTTAAAGAGTCCTCTCCTGCTGATGTTCAGGTGTATATCAGTATGTAGTGTCTCTACTTTAAAGAGTCCTCTCCTGCTGATGTTCAGGTGTATATCAGTATGTAGTGTCTCTACTTTAAAGAGTCCTCTCCTGCTGATGTTCAGGTGTATATCAGTATGTAGTGTCTCTACTTTAAAGAGTCCTCTCCTGCTGATGTTCAGGTGTATATCAGTATGTAGTGTCTCTACTTTAAAGAGTCCTCTCCTGCTGATGTTCAGGTGTATATCAGTATGTAGTGTCTCTACTTTAAAGAGTCCTCTCCTGCTGATGTTCAGGTGTATATCAGTATGTAGTGTCTCTACTTTAAAGAGTCCTCTCCTGCTGATGTTCAGGTGTATATCAGTATGTAGTGTCTCTACTTTAAAGAGTCCTCTCCTGCTGATGTTCAGGTGTATATCAGTATGTAGTGTCTCTACTTTAAAGAGTCCTCTCCTGCTGATGTTCAGGTGTATATCAGTATGTAGTGTCTCTACTTTAAAGAGTCCTCTCCTGCTGATGTTCAGTGTATATCAGTATGTAGTGTCTCTACTTTAAAGAGTCCTCTCCTGCTGATGTTCAGGTGTATATCAGTATGTAGTGTCTCTACTTTAAAGAGTCCTCTCCTGCTGATGTTCAGGTGTATATCAGTATGTAGTGTCTCTACTTTAAAGAGTCCTCTCCTGCTGATGTTCAGGTGTATATCAGTATGTAGTGTCTCTACTTTAAAGAGTCCTCTCCTGCTGATGTTCAGGTGTATATCAGTATGTAGTGTCTCTACTTTAAAGAGTCCTCTCCTGCTGATGTTCAGGTGTATATCAGTATGTAGTGTCTCTACTTTAAAGAGTCCTCTCCTGCTGATGTTCAGGTGTATATCAGTATGTAGTGTCTCTACTTTAAAGAGTCCTCTCCTGCTGATGTTCAGGTGTATATCAGTATGTAGTGTCTCTACTTTAAAGAGTCCTCTCCTGCTGATGTTCAGGTGTATATCAGTATGTAGTGTCTCTACTTTAAAGAGTCCTCTCCTGCTGATGTTCAGGTGTATATCAGTATGTAGTGTCTCTACTTTAAAGAGTCCTCTCCTGCTGATGTTCAGGTGTATATCAGTATGTAGTGTCTCTACTTTAAAGAGTCCTCTCCTGCTGATGTTCAGGTGTATATCAGTATGTAGTGTCTCTACTTTAAAGAGTCCTCTCCTGCTGATGTTCAGGTGTATATCAGTATGTAGTGTCTCTACTTTAAAGAGTCCTCTCCTGCTGATGTTCAGGTGTATATCAGTATGTAGTGTCTCTACTTTAAAGAGTCCTCTCCTGCTGATGTTCAGGTGTATATCAGTATGTAGTGTCTCTACTTTAAAGAGTCCTCTCCTGCTGATGTTCAGGTGTATATCAGTATGTAGTGTCTCTACTTTAAAGAGTCCTCTCCTGCTGATGTTCAGGTGTATATCAGTATGTAGTGTCTCTACTTTAAAGAGTCCTCTCCTGCTGATGTTCAGGTGTATATCAGTATGTAGTGTCTCTACTTTAAAGAGTCCTCTCCTGCTGATGTTCAGGTGTATATCAGTATGTAGTGTCTCTACTTTAAAGAGTCCTCTCCTGCTGATGTTCAGGTGTATATCAGTATGTAGTGTCTCTACTTTAAAGAGTCCTCTCCTGCTGATGTTCAGGTGTATATCAGTATGTAGTGTCTCTACTTTAAAGAGTCCTCTCCTGCTGATGTTCAGGTGTATATCAGTATGTAGTGTCTCTACTTTAAAGAGTCCTCTCCTGCTGATGTTCAGGTGTATATCAGTATGTAGTGTCTCTACTTTAAAGAGTCCTCTCCTGCTGATGTTCAGGTGTATATCAGTATGTAGTGTCTCTACTTTAAAGAGTCCTCTCCTGCTGATGTTCAGGTGTATATCAGTATGTAGTGTCTCTACTTTAAAGAGTCCTCTCCTGCTGATGTTCAGGTGTATATCAGTATGTAGTGTCTCTACTTTAAAGAGTCCTCTCCTGCTGATGTTCAGGTGTATATCAGTATGTAGTGTCTCTACTTTAAAGAGTCCTCTCCTGCTGATGTTCAGGTGTATATCAGTATGTAGTGTCTCTACTTTAAAGAGTCCTCTCCTGCTGATGTTCAGGTGTATATCAGTATGTAGTGTCTCTACTTTAAAGAGTCCTCTCCTGCTGATGTTCAGGTGTATATCAGTATGTAGTGTCTCTACTTTAAAGAGTCCTCTCCTGCTGATGTTCAGTGTATATCAGTATGTAGTGTCTCTACTTTAAAGAGTCCTCTCCTGCTGATGTTCAGGTGTATATCAGTATGTAGTGTCTCTACTTTAAAGAGTCCTCTCCTGCTGATGTTCAGGTGTATATCAGTATGTAGTGTCTCTACTTTAAAGAGTCCTCTCCTGCTGATGTTCAGGTGTATATCAGTATGTAGTGTCTCTACTTTAAAGAGTCCTCTCCTGCTGATGTTCAGGTGTATATCAGTATGTAGTGTCTCTACTTTAAAGAGTCCTCTCCTGCTGATGTTCAGGTGTATATCAGTATGTAGTGTCTCTACTTTAAAGAGTCCTCTCCTGCTGATGTTCAGGTGTATATCAGTATGTAGTGTCTCTACTTTAAAGAGTCCTCTCCTGCTGATGTTCAGGTGTATATCAGTATGTAGTGTCTCTACTTTAAAGAGTCCTCTCCTGCTGATGTTCAGGTGTATATCAGTATGTAGTGTCTCTACTTTAAAGAGTCCTCTCCTGCTGATGTTCAGGTGTATATCAGTATGTAGTGTCTCTACTTTAAAGAGTCCTCTCCTGCTGATGTTCAGGTGTATATCAGTATGTAGTGTCTCTACTTAAAGAGTCCCTCTCCTGCTGATGTTCAGGTGTATATCAGTATGTAGTGTCTCTACTTTAAAGAGTCCTCTCCTGCTGATGTTCAGGTGTATATCAGTATGTAGTGTCTCTACTTTAAAGAGTCCTCTCCTGCTGATGTTCAGGTGTATATCAGTATGTAGTGTCTCTACTTTAAAGAGTCCTCTCCTGCTGATGTTCAGGTGTATATCAGTATGTAGTGTCTCTACTTTAAAGAGTCCTCTCCTGCTGATGTTCAGGTGTATATCAGTATGTAGTGTCTCTACTTTAAAGAGTCCTCTCCTGCTGATGTTCAGGTGTATATCAGTATGTAGTGTCTCTACTTTAAAGAGTCCTCTCCTGCTGATGTTCAGGTGTATATCAGTATGTAGTGTCTCTACTTTAAAGAGTCCTCTCCTGCTGATGTTCAGGTGTATATCAGTATGTAGTGTCTCTACTTTAAAGAGTCCTCTCCTGCTGATGTTCAGGTGTATATCAGTATGTAGTGTCTCTACTTTAAAGAGTCCTCTCCTGCTGATGTTCAGGTGTATATCAGTATGTAGTGTCTCTACTTTAAAGAGTCCTCTCCTGCTGATGTTCAGGTGTATATCAGTATGTAGTGTCTCTACTTAAAGAGTCCTCTCCTGCTGATGTTCAGTGTATATCAGTATGTAGTGTCTCTACTTTAAAGAGTCCTCTCCTGCTGATGTTCAGGTGTATATCAGTATGTAGTGTCTCTACTTTAAAGAGTCCTCTCCTGCTGATGTTCAGGTTATATCAGTATGTAGTGTCTCTACTTTAAAGAGTCCTCTCCTGCTGATGTTCAGGTGTATATCAGTATGTAGTGTCTCTACTTTAAAGAGTCCTCTCCTGCTGATGTTCAGGTGTATATCAGTATGTAGTGTCTCTACTTTAAAGAGTCCTCTCCTGCTGATGTTCAGGTGTATATCAGTATGTAGTGTCTCTACTTTAAAGAGTCCTCTCCTGCTGATGTTCAGGTGTATATCAGTATGTAGTGTCTCTACTTTAAAGAGTCCTCTCCTGCTGATGTTCAGGTGTATATCAGTATGTAGTGTCTCTACTTTAAAGAGTCCTCTCCTGCTGATGTTCAGGTGTATATCAGTATGTAGTGTCTCTACTTTAAAGAGTCCTCTCCTGCTGATGTTCAGGTGTATATCAGTATGTAGTGTCTCTACTTTAAAGAGTCCTCTCCTGCTGATGTTCAGGTGTATATCAGTATGTAGTGTCTCTACTTTAAAGAGTCCTCTCCTGCTGATGTTCAGGTGTATATCAGTATGTAGTGTCTCTACTTTAAAGAGTCCTCTCCTGCTGATGTTCAGGTGTATATCAGTATGTAGTGTCTCTACTTTAAAGAGTCCTCTCCTGCTGATGTTCAGGTGTATATCAGTATGTAGTGTCTCTACTTTAAAGAGTCCTCTCCTGCTGATGTTCAGGTGTATATCAGTATGTAGTGTCTCTACTTTAAAGAGTCCTCTCCTGCTGATGTTCAGGTGTATATCAGTATGTAGTGTCTCTACTTTAAAGAGTCCTCTCCTGCTGATGTTCAGGTGTATATCAGTATGTAGTGTCTCTACTTTAAAGAGTCCTCTCCTGCTGATGTTCAGGTGTATATCAGTATGTAGTGTCTCTACTTTAAAGAGTCCTCTCCTGCTGATGTTCAGTGTATATCAGTATGTAGTGTCTCTACTTTAAAGAGTCCTCTCCTGCTGATGTTCAGGTGTATATCAGTATGTAGTGTCTCTACTTTAAAGAGTCCTCTCCTGCTGATGTTCAGGTGTATATCAGTATGTAGTGTCTCTACTTTAAAGAGTCCTCTCCTGCTGATGTTCAGGTGTATATCAGTATGTAGTGTCTCTACTTTAAAGAGTCCTCTCCTGCTGATGTTCAGGTGTATATCAGTATGTAGTGTCTCTACTTTAAAGAGTCCTCTCCTGCTGATGTTCAGGTGTATATCAGTATGTAGTGTCTCTACTTTAAAGAGTCCTCTCCTGCTGATGTTCAGGTGTATATCAGTATGTAGTGTCTCTACTTTAAAGAGTCCTCTCCTGCTGATGTTCAGGTGTATATCAGTATGTAGTGTCTCTACTTTAAAGAGTCCTCTCCTGCTGATGTTCAGGTGTATATCAGTATGTAGTGTCTCTACTTTAAAGAGTCCTCTCCTGCTGATGTTCAGGTGTATATCAGTATGTAGTGTCTCTACTTTAAAGAGTCCTCTCCTGCTGATGTTCAGGTGTATATCAGTATGTAGTGTCTCTACTTTAAAGAGTCCTCTCCTGCTGATGTTCAGGTGTATATCAGTATGTAGTGTCTCTACTTTAAAGAGTCCTCTCCTGCTGATGTTCAGGTGTATATCAGTATGTAGTGTCTCTACTTTAAAGAGTCCTCTCCTGCTGATGTTCAGGTGTATATCAGTATGTAGTGTCTCTACTTTAAAGAGTCCTCTCCTGCTGATGTTCAGGTGTATATCAGTATGTAGTGTCTCTACTTTAAAGAGTCCTCTCCTGCTGATGTTCAGGTGTATATCAGTATGTAGTGTCTCTACTTTAAAGAGTCCTCTCCTGCTGATGTTCAGGTGTATATCAGTATGTAGTGTCTCTACTTTAAAGAGTCCTCTCCTGCTGATGTTCAGGTGTATATCAGTATGTAGTGTCTCTACTTTAAAGAGTCCTCTCCTGCTGATGTTCAGGTGTATATCAGTATGTAGTGTCTCTACTTTAAAGAGTCCTCTCCTGCTGATGTTCAGGTGTATATCAGTATGTAGTGTCTCTACTTTAAAGAGTCCTCTCCTGCTGATGTTCAGGTGTATATCAGTATGTAGTGTCTCTACTTTAAAGAGTCCTCTCCTGCTGATGTTCAGGTGTATATCAGTATGTAGTGTCTCTACTTTAAAGAGTCCTCTCCTGCTGATGTTCAGGTGTATATCAGTATGTAGTGTCTCTACTTTAAAGAGTCCTCTCCTGCTGATGTTCAGGTGTATATCAGTATGTAGTGTCTCTACTTTAAAGAGTCCTCTCCTGCTGATGTTCAGGTGTATATCAGTATGTAGTGTCTCTACTTTAAAGAGTCCTCTCCTGCTGATGTTCAGGTGTATATCAGTATGTAGTGTCTCTACTTTAAAGAGTCCTCTCCTGCTGATGTTCAGGTGTATATCAGTATGTAGTGTCTCTACTTTAAAGAGTCCTCTCCTGCTGATGTTCAGGTGTATATCAGTATGTAGTGTCTCTACTTTAAAGAGTCCTCTCCTGCTGATGTTCAGGTGTATATCAGTATGTAGTGTCTCTACTTTAAAGAGTCCTCTCCTGCTGATGTTCAGGTGTATATCAGTATGTAGTGTCTCTACTTTAAAGAGTCCTCTCCTGCTGATGTTCAGGTGTATATCAGTATGTAGTGTCTCTACTTTAAAGAGTCCTCTCCTCTGAGTTCAGGTGTATATCAGTATGTAGTGTCTCTACTTTAAAGAGTCCTCTCCTGCTGATGTTCAGGTGTATATCAGTATGTAGTGTCTCTACTTTAAAGAGTCCTCTCCTGCTGATGTTCAGGTGTATATCAGTATGTAGTGTCTCTACTTTAAAGAGTCCTCTCCTGCTGATGTTCAGGTGTATATCAGTATGTAGTGTCTCTACTTTAAAGAGTCCTCTCCTGCTGATGTTCAGGTGTATATCAGTATGTAGTGTCTCTACTTTAAAGAGTCCTCTCCTGCTGATGTTCAGGTGTATATCAGTATGTAGTGTCTCTACTTTAAAGAGTCCTCTCCTGCTGATGTTCAGGTGTATATCAGTATGTAGTGTCTCTACTTTAAAGAGTCCTCTCCTGCTGATGTTCAGGTGTATATCAGTATGTAGTGTCTCTACTTTAAAGAGTCCTCTCCTGCTGATGTTCAGGTGTATATCAGTATGTAGTGTCTCTACTTTAAAGAGTCCTCTCCTGCTGATGTTCAGGTGTATATCAGTATGTAGTGTCTCTACTTTAAAGAGTCCTCTCCTGCTGATGTTCAGGTGTATATCAGTATGTAGTGTCTCTACTTTAAAGAGTCCTCTCCTGCTGATGTTCAGGTGTATATCAGTATGTAGTGTCTCTACTTTAAAGAGTCCTCTCCTGCTGATGTTCAGGTGTATATCAGTATGTAGTGTCTCTACTTTAAAGAGTCCTCTCCTGCTGATGTTCAGGTGTATATCAGTATGTAGTGTCTCTACTTTAAAGAGTCCTCTCCTGCTGATGTTCAGGTGTATATCAGTATGTAGTGTCTCTACTTTAAAGAGTCCTCTCCTGCTGATGTTCAGGTGTATATCAGTATGTAGTGTCTCTACTTTAAAGAGTCCTCTCCTGCTGATGTTCAGGTGTATATCAGTATGTAGTGTCTCTACTTTAAAGAGTCCTCTCCTGCTGATGTTCAGGTGTATATCAGTATGTAGTGTCTCTACTTTAAAGAGTCCTCTCCTGCTGATGTTCAGGTGTATATCAGTATGTAGTGTCTCTACTTTAAAGAGTCCTCTCCTGCTGATGTTCAGGTGTATATCAGTATGTAGTGTCTCTACTTTAAAGAGTCCTCTCCTGCTGATGTTCAGGTGTATATCAGTATGTAGTGTCTCTACTTTAAAGAGTCCTCTCCTGCTGATGTTCAGGTGTATATCAGTATGTAGTGTCTCTACTTTAAAGAGTCCTCTCCTGCTGATGTTCAGGTGTATATCAGTATGTAGTGTCTCTACTTTAAAGAGTCCTCTCCTGCTGATGTTCAGGTGTATATCAGTATGTAGTGTCTCTACTTTAAAGAGTCCTCTCCTGCTGATGTTCAGTGTATATCAGTATGTAGTGTCTCTACTTTAAAGAGTCCTCTCCTGCTGATGTTCAGGTGTATATCAGTATGTAGTGTCTCTACTTTAAAGAGTCCTCTCCTGCTGATGTTCAGGTGTATATCAGTATGTAGTGTCTCTACTTTAAAGAGTCCTCTCCTGCTGATGTTCAGGTGTATATCAGTATGTAGTGTCTCTACTTTAAAGAGTCCTCTCCTGCTGATGTTCAGGTGTATATCAGTATGTAGTGTCTCTACTTTAAAGAGTCCTCTCCTGCTGATGTTCAGGTGTATATCAGTATGTAGTGTCTCTACTTTAAAGAGTCCTCTCCTGCTGATGTTCAGGTGTATATCAGTATGTAGTGTCTCTACTTTAAAGAGTCCTCTCCTGCTGATGTTCAGGTGTATATCAGTATGTAGTGTCTCTACTTTAAAGAGTCCTCTCCTGCTGATGTTCAGGTGTATATCAGTATGTAGTGTCTCTACTTTAAAGAGTCCTCTCCTGCTGATGTTCAGGTGTATATCAGTATGTAGTGTCTCTACTTTAAAGAGTCCTCTCCTGCTGATGTTCAGGTGTATATCAGTATGTAGTGTCTCTACTTTAAAGAGTCCTCTCCTGCTGATGTTCAGTGTATATCAGTATGTAGTGTCTCTACTTTAAAGAGTCCTCTCCTGCTGATGTTCAGGTGTATATCAGTATGTAGTGTCTCTACTTTAAAGAGTCCTCTCCTGCTGATGTTCAGGTGTATATCAGTATGTAGTGTCTCTACTTTAAAGAGTCCTCTCCTGCTGATGTTCAGGTGTATATCAGTATGTAGTGTCTCTACTTTAAAGAGTCCTCTCCTGCTGATGTTCAGGTGTATATCAGTATGTAGTGTCTCTACTTTAAAGAGTCCTCTCCTGCTGATGTTCAGGTGTATATCAGTATGTAGTGTCTCTACTTTAAAGAGTCCTCTCCTGCTGATGTTCAGGTGTATATCAGTATGTAGTGTCTCTACTTTAAAGAGTCCTCTCCTGCTGATGTTCAGGTGTATATCAGTATGTAGTGTCTCTACTTTAAAGAGTCCTCTCCTGCTGATGTTCAGGTGTATATCAGTATGTAGTGTCTCTACTTTAAAGAGTCCTCTCCTGCTGATGTTCAGGTGTATATCAGTATGTAGTGTCTCTACTTTAAAGAGTCCTCTCCTGCTGATGTTCAGGTGTATATCAGTATGTAGTGTCTCTACTTTAAAGAGTCCTCTCCTGCTGATGTTCAGTGTATATCAGTATGTAGTGTCTCTACTTTAAAGAGTCCTCTCCTGCTGATGTTCAGGTGTATATCAGTATGTAGTGTCTCTACTTTAAAGAGTCCTCTCCTGCTGATGTTCAGGTGTATATCAGTATGTAGTGTCTCTACTTTAAAGAGTCCTCTCCTGCTGATGTTCAGGTGTATATCAGTATGTAGTGTCTCTACTTTAAAGAGTCCTCTCCTGCTGATGTTCAGTGTATATCAGTATGTAGTGTCTCTACTTTAAAGAGTCCTCTCCTGCTGATGTTCAGGTGTATATCAGTATGTAGTGTCTCTACTTTAAAGAGTCCTCTCCTGCTGATGTTCAGGTGTATATCAGTATGTAGTGTCTCTACTTTAAAGAGTCCTCTCCTGCTGATGTTCAGGTGTATATCAGTATGTAGTGTCTCTACTTTAAAGAGTCCTCTCCTGCTGATGTTCAGGTGTATATCAGTATGTAGTGTCTCTACTTTAAAGAGTCCTCTCCTGCTGATGTTCAGGTGTATATCAGTATGTAGTGTCTCTACTTTAAAGAGTCCTCTCCTGCTGATGTTCAGGTGTATATCAGTATGTAGTGTCTCTACTTTAAAGAGTCCTCTCCTGCTGATGTTCAGGTGTATATCAGTATGTAGTGTCTCTACTTTAAAGAGTCCTCTCCTGCTGATGTTCAGGTGTATATCAGTATGTAGTGTCTCTACTTTAAAGAGTCCTCTCCTGCTGATGTTCAGGTGTATATCAGTATGTAGTGTCTCTACTTTAAAGAGTCCTCTCCTGCTGATGTTCAGGTGTATATCAGTATGTAGTGTCTCTACTTTAAAGAGTCCTCTCCTGCTGATGTTCAGGTGTATATCAGTATGTAGTGTCTCTACTTTAAAGAGTCCTCTCCTGCTGATGTTCAGGTGTATATCAGTATGTAGTGTCTCTACTTTAAAGAGTCCTCTCCTGCTGATGTTCAGGTGTATATCAGTATGTAGTGTCTCTACTTTAAAGAGTCCTCTCCTGCTGATGTTCAGGTGTATATCAGTATGTAGTGTCTCTACTTTAAAGAGTCCTCTCCTGCTGATGTTCAGGTGTATATCAGTATGTAGTGTCTCTACTTTAAAGAGTCCTCTCCTGCTGATGTTCAGGTGTATATCAGTATGTAGTGTCTCTACTTTAAAGAGTCCTCTCCTGCTGATGTTCAGGTGTATATCAGTATGTAGTGTCTCTACTTTAAAGAGTCCTCTCCTGCTGATGTTCAGGTGTATATCAGTATGTAGTGTCTCTACTTTAAAGAGTCCTCTCCTGCTGATGTTCAGGTGTATATCAGTATGTAGTGTCTCTACTTTAAAGAGTCCTCTCCTGCTGATGTTCAGGTGTATATCAGTATGTAGTGTCTCTACTTTAAAGAGTCCTCTCCTGCTGATGTTCAGGTGTATATCAGTATGTAGTGTCTCTACTTTAAAGAGTCCTCTCCTGCTGATGTTCAGGTGTATATCAGTATGTAGTGTCTCTACTTTAAAGAGTCCTCTCCTGCTGATGTTCAGGTGTATATCAGTATGTAGTGTCTCTACTTTAAAGAGTCCTCTCCTGCTGATGTTCAGGTGTATATCAGTATGTAGTGTCTCTACTTTAAAGAGTCCTCTCCTGCTGATGTTCAGGTGTATATCAGTATGTAGTGTCTCTACTTTAAAGAGTCCTCTCCTGCTGATGTTCAGGTGTATATCAGTATGTAGTGTCTCTACTTTAAAGAGTCCTCTCCTGCTGATGTTCAGGTGTATATCAGTATGTAGTGTCTCTACTTTAAAGAGTCCTCTCCTGCTGATGTTCAGGTGTATATCAGTATGTAGTGTCTCTACTTTAAAGAGTCCTCTCCTGCTGATGTTCAGGTGTATATCAGTATGTAGTGTCTCTACTTTAAAGAGTCCTCTCCTGCTGATGTTCAGGTGTATATCAGTATGTAGTGTCTCTACTTTAAAGAGTCCTCTCCTGCTGATGTTCAGGTGTATATCAGTATGTAGTGTCTCTACTTTAAAGAGTCCTCTCCTGCTGATGTTCAGGTGTATATCAGTATGTAGTGTCTCTACTTTAAAGAGTCCTCTCCTGCTGATGTTCAGGTGTATATCAGTATGTAGTGTCTCTACTTTAAAGAGTCCTCTCCTGCTGATGTTCAGGTGTATATCAGTATGTAGTGTCTCTACTTTAAAGAGTCCTCTCCTGCTGATGTTCAGGTGTATATCAGTATGTAGTGTCTCTACTTTAAAGAGTCCTCTCCTGCTGATGTTCAGGTGTATATCAGTATGTAGTGTCTCTACTTTAAAGAGTCCTCTCCTGCTGATGTTCAGGTGTATATCAGTATGTAGTGTCTCTACTTTAAAGAGTCCTCTCCTGCTGATGTTCAGGTGTATATCAGTATGTAGTGTCTCTACTTTAAAGAGTCCTCTCCTGCTGATGTTCAGGTGTATATCAGTATGTAGTGTCTCTACTTTAAAGAGTCCTCTCCTGCTGATGTTCAGGTGTATATCAGTATGTAGTGTCTCTACTTTAAAGAGTCCTCTCCTGCTGATGTTCAGGTGTATATCAGTATGTAGTGTCTCTACTTTAAAGAGTCCTCTCCTGCTGATGTTCAGGTGTATATCAGTATGTAGTGTCTCTACTTTAAAGAGTCCTCTCCTGCTGATGTTCAGGTGTATATCAGTATGTAGTGTCTCTACTTTAAAGAGTCCTCTCCTGCTGATGTTCAGGTGTATATCAGTATGTAGTGTCTCTACTTTAAAGAGTCCTCTCCTGCTGATGTTCAGGTGTATATCAGTATGTAGTGTCTCTACTTTAAAGAGTCCTCTCCTGCTGATGTTCAGGTGTATATCAGTATGTAGTGTCTCTACTTTAAAGAGTCCTCTCCTGCTGATGTTCAGGTGTATATCAGTATGTAGTGTCTCTACTTTAAAGAGTCCTCTCCTGCTGATGTTCAGGTGTATATCAGTATGTAGTGTCTCTACTTTAAAGAGTCCTCTCCTGCTGATGTTCAGGTGTATATCAGTATGTAGTGTCTCTACTTTAAAGAGTCCTCTCCTGCTGATGTTCAGGTGTATATCAGTATGTAGTGTCTCTACTTTAAAGAGTCCTCTCCTGCTGATGTTCAGGTGTATATCAGTATGTAGTGTCTCTACTTTAAAGAGTCCTCTCCTGCTGATGTTCAGGTGTATATCAGTATGTAGTGTCTCTACTTTAAAGAGTCCTCTCCTGCTGATGTTCAGGTGTATATCAGTATGTAGTGTCTCTACTTTAAAGAGTCCTCTCCTGCTGATGTTCAGGTGTATATCAGTATGTAGTGTCTCTACTTTAAAGAGTCCTCTCCTGCTGATGTTCAGGTGTATATCAGTATGTAGTGTCTCTACTTTAAAGAGTCCTCTCCTGCTGATGTTCAGGTGTATATCAGTATGTAGTGTCTCTACTTTAAAGAGTCCTCTCCTGCTGATGTTCAGGTGTATATCAGTATGTAGTGTCTCTACTTTAAAGAGTCCTCTCCTGCTGATGTTCAGGTGTATATCAGTATGTAGTGTCTCTACTTTAAAGAGTCCTCTCCTGCTGATGTTCAGGTGTATATCAGTATGTAGTGTCTCTACTTTAAAGAGTCCTCTCCTGCTGATGTTCAGGTGTATATCAGTATGTAGTGTCTCTACTTTAAAGAGTCCTCTCCTGCTGATGTTCAGGTGTATATCAGTATGTAGTGTCTCTACTTTAAAGAGTCCTCTCCTGCTGATGTTCAGGTGTATATCAGTATGTAGTGTCTCTACTTTAAAGAGTCCTCTCCTGCTGATGTTCAGGTGTATATCAGTATGTAGTGTCTCTACTTTAAAGAGTCCTCTCCTGCTGATGTTCAGGTGTATATCAGTATGTAGTGTCTCTACTTTAAAGATCCTCTCTGCTGATGTTCAGTGATGTAAACTCTTGAGTAAATCGGGTGTGTCATGTATGAGATGTATCTAGTGGTAAAGATCCTCTCTCTGATGTCGGTGTATATCAGTATGTAGAGTCTCTACTTTGGAAAGAGTCCTCTCCTGCTGATGTTCAGTGTATATCAGTAGGTAGATTTACTGACTTTTGAAGAGCCCAAGTCACTCCGCTGATGTTCAGGTGTATGATCAGTATGTAGTGTCTCTACTTTAAGAGTCACTCTCCTGCTGAGTTCAGTGTATATCAGTATGTAGGTCTCTACTTTAAAGAAGTCCTCTCCTGCCTGATTGCAGGTGTATATCAGTATGTAGTGTCTCTACTTTAAAGAGTCCTCTCCTGCTGATGTTCAGGTGTATATCAGTATGTAGTGTCTCTACTTTAAAGAGTCCTCTCCTGCTGATGTTCAGGTGTATATCAGTATGTAGTGTCTCTACTTTAAAGAGTCCTCTCCTGCTGATGTTCAGGTGTATATCAGTATGTAGTGTCTCTACTTTAAAGAGTCCTCTCCTGCTGATGTTCAGGTGTATATCAGTATGTAGTGTCTCTACTTTAAAGAGTCCTCTCCTGCTGGTGTTCAGGTGTATATCAGTATGTAGTGTCTCTACTTTAAAGAGTCCTCTCCTGCTGATGTTCAGGTGTATATCAGTATGTAGTGTCTCTACTTTAAAGAGTCCTCTCCTGCTGATGTTCAGGTGTATATCAGTATGTAGTGTCTCTACTTTAAAGAGTCCTCTCCTGCTGATGTTCAGGTGTATATCAGTATGTAGTGTCTCTACTTTAAAGAGTCCTCTCCTGCTGATGTTCAGGTGTATATCAGTATGTAGTGTCTCTACTTTAAAGAGTCCTCTCCTGCTGATGTTCAGGTGTATATCAGTATGTAGTGTCTCTACTTTAAAGAGTCCTCTCCTGCTGATGTTCAGGTGTATATCAGTATGTAGTGTCTCTACTTTAAAGAGTCCTCTCCTGCTGATGTTCAGGTGTATATCAGTATGTAGTGTCTCTACTTTAAAGAGTCCTCTCCTGCTGATGTTCAGGTGTATATCAGTATGTAGTGTCTCTACTTTAAAGAGTCCTCTCCTGCTGATGTTCAGGTGTATATCAGTATGTAGTGTCTCTACTTTAAAGAGTCCTCTCCTGCTGATGTTCAGGTGTATATCAGTATGTAGTGTCTCTACTTTAAAGAGTCCTCTCCTGCTGATGTTCAGGTGTATATCAGTATGTAGTGTCTCTACTTTAAAGAGTCCTCTCCTGCTGATGTTCAGGTGTATATCAGTATGTAGTGTCTCTACTTTAAAGAGTCCTCTCCTGCTGATGTTCAGGTGTATATCAGTATGTAGTGTCTCTACTTTAAAGAGTCCTCTCCTGCTGATGTTCAGGTGTATATCAGTATGTAGTGTCTCTACTTTAAAGAGTCCTCTCCTGCTGATGTTCAGGTGTATATCAGTATGTAGTGTCTCTACTTTAAAGAGTCCTCTCCTGCTGATGTTCAGGTGTATATCAGTATGTAGTGTCTCTACTTTAAAGAGTCCTCTCCTGCTGATGTTCAGGTGTATATCAGTATGTAGTGTCTCTACTTTAAAGAGTCCTCTCCTGCTGATGTTCAGGTGTATATCAGTATGTAGTGTCTCTACTTTAAAGAGTCCTCTCCTGCTGATGTTCAGGTGTATATCAGTATGTAGTGTCTCTACTTTAAAGAGTCCTCTCCTGCTGATGTTCAGGTGTATATCAGTATGTAGTGTCTCTACTTTAAAGAGTCCTCTCCTGCTGATGTTCAGGTGTATATCAGTATGTAGTGTCTCTACTTTAAAGAGTCCTCTCCTGCTGATGTTCAGGTGTATATCAGTATGTAGTGTCTCTACTTTAAAGAGTCCTCTCCTGCTGATGTTCAGGTGTATATCAGTATGTAGTGTCTCTACTTTAAAGAGTCCTCTCCTGCTGATGTTCAGGTGTATATCAGTATGTAGTGTCTCTACTTTAAAGAGTCCTCTCCTGCTGATGTTCAGGTGTATATCAGTATGTAGTGTCTCTACTTTAAAGAGTCCTCTCCTGCTGATGTTCAGGTGTATATCAGTATGTAGTGTCTCTACTTTAAAGAGTCCTCTCCTGCTGATGTTCAGGTGTATATCAGTATGTAGTGTCTCTACTTTAAAGAGTCCTCTCCTGCTGATGTTCAGGTGTATATCAGTATGTAGTGTCTCTACTTTAAAGAGTCCTCTCCTGCTGATGTTCAGGTGTATATCAGTATGTAGTGTCTCTACTTTAAAGAGTCCTCTCCTGCTGATGTTCAGGTGTATATCAGTATGTAGTGTCTCTACTTTAAAGAGTCCTCTCCTGCTGATGTTCAGGTGTATATCAGTATGTAGTGTCTCTACTTTAAAGAGTCCTCTCCTGCTGATGTTCAGGTGTATATCAGTATGTAGTGTCTCTACTTTAAAGAGTCCTCTCCTGCTGATGTTCAGGTGTATATCAGTATGTAGTGTCTCTACTTTAAAGAGTCCTCTCCTGCTGATGTTCAGGTGTATATCAGTATGTAGTGTCTCTACTTTAAAGAGTCCTCTCCTGCTGATGTTCAGGTGTATATCAGTATGTAGTGTCTCTACTTTAAAGAGTCCTCTCCTGCTGATGTTCAGGTGTATATCAGTATGTAGTGTCTCTACTTTAAAGAGTCCCTCTCCTGCTGATGTTCAGGTGTATATCAGTATGTAGTGTCTCTACTTTAAAGAGTCCTCTCCTGCTGATGTTCAGGTGTATATCAGTATGTAGTGTCTCTACTTTAAAGAGTCCTCTCCTGCTGATGTTCAGGTGTATATCAGTATGTAGTGTCTCTACTTTAAAGAGTCCTCTCCTGCTGATGTTCAGGTGTATATCAGTATGTAGTGTCTCTACTTTAAAGAGTCCTCTCCTGCTGATGTTCAGGTGTATATCAGTATGTAGTGTCTCTACTTTAAAGAGTCCTCTCCTGCTGATGTTCAGGTGTATATCAGTATGTAGTGTCTCTACTTTAAAGAGTCCTCTCCTGCTGATGTTCAGGTGTATATCAGTATGTAGTGTCTCTACTTTAAAGAGTCCTCTCCTGCTGATGTTCAGGTGTATATCAGTATGTAGTGTCTCTACTTTAAAGAGTCCTCTCCTGCTGATGTTCAGGTGTATATCAGTATGTAGTGTCTCTACTTTAAAGAGTCCTCTCCTGCTGATGTTCAGGTGTATATCAGTATGTAGTGTCTCTACATTTAAAGAGTCCTCTCCTGCTGATGTTCAGGTGTATATCAGTATGTAGTGTCTCTACTTTAAAGAGTCCTCTCCTGCTGATGTTCAGGTGTATATCAGTATGTAGTGTCTCTACTTTAAAGAGTCCTCTCCTGCTGATGTTCAGGTGTATATCAGTATGTAGTGTCTCTACTTTAAAGAGTCCTCTCCTGCTGATGTTCAGGTGTATATCAGTATGTAGTGTCTCTACTTTAAAGAGTCCTCTCCTGCTGATGTTCAGGTGTATATCAGTATGTAGTGTCTCTACTTTAAAGAGTCCTCTCCTGCTGATGTTCAGGTGTATATCAGTATGTAGTGTCTCTACTTTAAAGAGTCCTCTCCTGCTGATGTTCAGGTGTATATCAGTATGTAGTGTCTCTACTTTAAAGAGTCCTCTCCTGCTGATGTTCAGGTGTATATCAGTATGTAGTGTCTCTACTTTAAAGAGTCCTCTCCTGCTGATGTTCAGGTGTATATCAGTATGTAGTGTCTCTACTTTAAAGAGTCCTCTCCTGCTGATGTTCAGGTGTATATCAGTATGTAGTGTCTCTACTTTAAAGAGTCCTCTCCTGCTGATGTTCAGGTGTATATCAGTATGTAGTGTCTCTACTTTAAAGAGTCCTCTCCTGCTGATGTTCAGGTGTATATCAGTATGTAGTGTCTCTACTTTAAAGAGTCCTCTCCTGCTGATGTTCAGGTGTATATCAGTATGTAGTGTCTCTACTTTAAAGAGTCCTCTCCTGCTGATGTTCAGGTGTATATCAGTATGTAGTGTCTCTACTTTAAAGAGTCCTCTCCTGCTGATGTTCAGGTGTATATCAGTATGTAGTGTCTCTACTTTAAAGAGTCCTCTCCTGCTGATGTTCAGGTGTATATCAGTATGTAGTGTCTCTACTTTAAAGAGTCCTCTCCTGCTGATGTTCAGGTGTATATCAGTATGTAGTGTCTCTACTTTAAAGAGTCCTCTCCTGCTGATGTTCAGGTGTATATCAGTATGTAGTGTCTCTACTTTAAAGAGTCCTCTCCTGCTGATGTTCAGGTGTATATCAGTATGTAGTGTCTCTACTTTAAAGAGTCCTCTCCTGCTGATGTTCAGGTGTATATCAGTATGTAGTGTCTCTACTTTAAAGAGTCCTCTCCTGCTGATGTTCAGGTGTATATCAGTATGTAGTGTCTCTACTTTAAAGAGTCCTCTCCTGCTGATGTTCAGGTGTATATCAGTATGTAGTGTCTCTACTTTAAAGAGTCCTCTCCTGCTGATGTTCAGGTGTATATCAGTATGTAGTGTCTCTACTTTAAAGAGTCCTCTCCTGCTGATGTTCAGGTGTATATCAGTATGTAGTGTCTCTACTTTAAAGAGTCCTCTCCTGCTGATGTTCAGGTGTATATCAGTATGTAGTGTCTCTACTTTAAAGAGTCCCTCTCCTGCTGATGTTCAGGTGTATATCAGTATGTAGTGTCTCTACTTTAAAGAGTCCTCTCCTGCTGATGTTCAGGTGTATATCAGTATGTAGTGTCTCTACTTTAAAGAGTCCTCTCCTGCTGATGTTCAGGTGTATATCAGTATGTAGTGTCTCTACTTTAAAGAGTCCTCTCCTGCTGATGTTCAGGTGTATATCAGTATGTAGTGTCTCTACTTTAAAGAGTCCTCTCCTGCTGATGTTCAGGTGTATATCAGTATGTAGTGTCTCTACTTTAAAGAGTCCTCTCCTGCTGATGTTCAGGTGTATATCAGTATGTAGTGTCTCTACTTTAAAGAGTCCTCTCCTGCTGATGTTCAGGTGTATATCAGTATGTAGTGTCTCTACTTTAAAGAGTCCTCTCCTGCTGATGTTCAGGTGTATATCAGTATGTAGTGTCTCTACTTTAAAGAGTCCTCTCCTGCTGATGTTCAGGTGTATATCAGTATGTAGTGTCTCTACTTTAAAGAGTCCTCTCCTGCTGATGTTCAGGTGTATATCAGTATGTAGTGTCTCTACTTTAAAGAGTCCTCTCCTGCTGATGTTCAGGTGTATATCAGTATGTAGTGTCTCTACTTTAAAGAGTCCTCTCCTGCTGATGTTCAGGTGTATATCAGTATGTAGTGTCTCTACTTTAAAGAGTCCTCTCCTGCTGATGTTCAGGTGTATATCAGTATGTAGTGTCTCTACTTTAAAGAGTCCTCTCCTGCTGATGTTCAGGTGTATATCAGTATGTAGTGTCTCTACTTTAAAGAGTCCTCTCCTGCTGATGTTCAGGTGTATATCAGTATGTAGTGTCTCTACTTTAAAGAGTCCTCTCCTGCTGATGTTCAGGTGTATATCAGTATGTAGTGTCTCTACTTTAAAGAGTCCTCTCCTGCTGATGTTCAGGTGTATATCAGTATGTAGTGTCTCTACTTTAAAGAGTCCTCTCCTGCTGATGTTCAGGTGTATATCAGTATGTAGTGTCTCTACTTTAAAGAGTCCTCTCCTGCTGATGTTCAGGTGTATATCAGTATGTAGTGTCTCTACTTTAAAGAGTCCTCTCCTGCTGATGTTCAGGTGTATATCAGTATGTAGTGTCTCTACTTTAAAGAGTCCTCTCCTGCTGATGTTCAGGTGTATATCAGTATGTAGTGTCTCTACTTTAAAGAGTCCTCTCCTGCTGATGTTCAGGTGTATATCAGTATGTAGTGTCTCTACTTTAAAGAGTCCTCTCCTGCTGATGTTCAGGTGTATATCAGTATGTAGTGTCTCTACTTTAAAGAGTCCTCTCCTGCTGATGTTCAGGTGTATATCAGTATGTAGTGTCTCTACTTTAAAGAGTCCTCTCCTGCTGATGTTCAGGTGTATATCAGTATGTAGTGTCTCTACTTTAAAGAGTCCTCTCCTGCTGATGTTCAGGTGTATATCAGTATGTAGTGTCTCTACTTTAAAGAGTCCTCTCCTGCTGATGTTCAGGTGTATATCAGTATGTAGTGTCTCTACTTTAAAGAGTCCTCTCCTGCTGATGTTCAGGTGTATATCAGTATGTAGTGTCTCTACTTTAAAGAGTCCTCTCCTGCTGATGTTCAGGTGTATATCAGTATGTAGTGTCTCTACTTTAAAGAGTCCTCTCCTGCTGATGTTCAGGTGTATATCAGTATGTAGTGTCTCTACTTTAAAGAGTCCTCTCCTGCTGATGTTCAGGTGTATATCAGTATGTAGTGTCTCTACTTTAAAGAGTCCTCTCCTGCTGATGTTCAGGTGTATATCAGTATGTAGTGTCTCTACTTTAAAGAGTCCTCTCCTGCTGATGTTCAGGTGTATATCAGTATGTAGTGTCTCTACTTTAAAGAGTCCTCTCCTGCTGATGTTCAGGTGTATATCAGTATGTAGTGTCTCTACTTTAAAGAGTCCTCTCCTGCTGATGTTCAGGTGTATATCAGTATGTAGTGTCTCTACTTTAAAGAGTCCTCTCCTGCTGATGTTCAGGTGTATATCAGTATGTAGTGTCTCTACTTTAAAGAGTCCTCTCCTGCTGATGTTCAGGTGTATATCAGTATGTAGTGTCTCTACTTTAAAGAGTCCTCTCCTGCTGATGTTCAGGTGTATATCAGTATGTAGTGTCTCTACTTTAAAGAGTCCTCTCCTGCTGATGTTCAGGTGTATATCAGTATGTAGTGTCTCTACTTTAAAGAGTCCTCTCCTGCTGATGTTCAGGTGTATATCAGTATGTAGTGTCTCTACTTTAAAGAGTCCTCTCCTGCTGATGTTCAGGTGTATATCAGTATGTAGTGTCTCTACTTTAAAGAGTCCTCTCCTGCTGATGTTCAGGTGTATATCAGTATGTAGTGTCTCTACTTTAAAGAGTCCTCTCCTGCTGATGTTCAGGTGTATATCAGTATGTAGTGTCTCTACTTTAAAGAGTCCTCTCCTGCTGATGTTCAGGTGTATATCAGTATGTAGTGTCTCTACTTTAAAGAGTCCTCTCCTGCTGATGTTCAGGTGTATATCAGTATGTAGTGTCTCTACTTTAAAGAGTCCTCTCCTGCTGATGTTCAGGTGTATATCAGTATGTAGTGTCTCTACTTTAAAGAGTCCTCTCCTGCTGATGTTCAGGTGTATATCAGTATGTAGTGTCTCTACTTTAAAGAGTCCTCTCCTGCTGATGTTCAGGTGTATATCAGTATGTAGTGTCTCTACTTTAAAGAGTCCTCTCCTGCTGATGTTCAGGTGTATATCAGTATGTAGTGTCTCTACTTTAAAGAGTCCTCTCCTGCTGATGTTCAGGTGTATATCAGTATGTAGTGTCTCTACTTTAAAGAGTCCTCTCCTGCTGATGTTCAGGTGTATATCAGTATGTAGTGTCTCTACTTTAAAGAGTCCTCTCCTGCTGATGTTCAGGTGTATATCAGTATGTAGTGTCTCTACTTTAAAGAGTCCTCTCCTGCTGATGTTCAGGTGTATATCAGTATGTAGTGTCTCTACTTTAAAGAGTCCTCTCCTGCTGATGTTCAGGTGTATATCAGTATGTAGTGTCTCTACTTTAAAGAGTCCTCTCCTGCTGATGTTCAGGTGTACATCAGTATGTAGTGTCTCTACTTTAAAGAGTCCTCTCCTGCTGATGTTCAGGTGTACATCAGTATGTAGTGTCTCTACTTTAAAGAGTCCTCTCCTGCTGATGTTCAGGTGTATATCAGTATGTAGTGTCTCTACTTTAAAGAGTCCTCTCCTGCTGATGTTCAGGTGTATATCAGTATGTAGTGTCTCTACTTTAAAGAGTCCTCTCCTGCTGATGTTCAGGTGTATATCAGTATGTAGTGTCTCTACTTTAAAGAGTCCTCTCCTGCTGATGTTCAGGTGTATATCAGTATGTAGTGTCTCTACTTTAAAGAGTCCTCTCCTGCTGATGTTCAGGTGTATATCAGTATGTAGTGTCTCTACTTTAAAGAGTCCTCTCCTGCTGATGTTCAGGTGTATATCAGTATGTAGTATCTCTACTTTAAAGAGTCCTCTCCTGCTGATGTTCAGGTGTATATCAGTATGTAGTGTCTCTACTTTAAAGAGTCCTCTCCTGCTGATGTTCAGGTGTATATCAGTATGTAGTGTCTCTACTTTAAAGAGTCCCTCCTGCTGATGTTCAGGTGTATATCAGTATGTAGTGTCTCTACTTTAAAGAGTCCTCTCCTGCTGATGTTCAGGTGTATATCAGTATGTAGTGTCTCTACTTTAAAGAGTCCTCTCCTGCTGATGTTCAGGTGTATATCAGTATGTAGTGTCTCTACTTTAAAGAGTCCTCTCCTGCTGATGTTCAGGTGTATATCAGTATGTAGTGTCTCTACTTTAAAGAGTCCTCTCCTGCTGATGTTCAGGTGTATATCAGTATGTAGTGTCTCTACTTTAAAGAGTCCTCTCCTGCTGATGTTCAGGTGTATATCAGTATGTAGTGTCTCTACTTTAAAGAGTCCTCTCCTGCTGATGTTCAGGTGTACATCAGTATGTAGTGTCTCTACTTTAAAGAGTCCTCTCCTGCTGATGTTCAGGTGTATATCAGTATGTAGTGTCTCTACTTTAAAGAGTCCTCTCCTGCTGATGTTCAGGTGTATATCAGTATGTAGTGTCTCTACTTTAAAGAGTCCTCTCCTGCTGATGTTCAGGTGTACATCAGTATGTAGTGTCTCTACTTTAAAGAGTCCTCTCTGCTGATGTTCAGGTGTATATCAGTATGTAGTGTCTCTACTTTAAAGAGTCCTCTCCTGCTGATGTTCAGGTGTATATCAGTATGTAGTGTCTCTACTTTAAAGAGTCCTCTCCTGCTGATGTTCAGGTGTATATCAGTATGTAGTGTCTCTACTTTAAAGAGTCCTCTCCTGCTGATGTTCAGGTGTACATCAGTATGTAGTGTCTCTACTTTAAAGAGTCCTCTCCTGCTGATGTTCAGGTGTATATCAGTATGTAGTGTCTCTACTTTAAAGAGTCCTCTCCTGCTGATGTTCAGGTGTATATCAGTATGTAGTGTCTCTACTTTAAAGAGTCCTCTCCTGCTGATGTTCAGGTGTATATCAGTATGTAGTGTCTCTACTTTAAAGAGTCCTCTCCTGCTGATGTTCAGGTGTATATCAGTATGTAGTGTCTCTACTTTAAAGAGTCCTCTCCTGCTGATGTTCAGGTGTATATCAGTATGTAGTCCTCTACTTTAAAGAGTCCTCTCCTGCTGATGTTCAGGTGTATATCAGTATGTAGTGTCTCTACTTTAAAGAGTCCTCTCCTGCTGATGTTCAGGTGTATATCAGTATGTCGTGTCCCTACTTTAAAGAGTCCTCTCCTGCTGATGTTCAGGTGTATATCAGTATGTAGTGTCTCTACTTTAAAGAGTCCTCTCCTGCTGATGTTCAGGTGTATATCAGTATGGAGTGTCTCTACTTTAAAGAGTCCTCTCCTGCTTATGTTCAGGTGTATATCAGTATGTAGTCCCTCTACTTTAAAGAGTCCCCTCCTGCTGATGTTCAGGTGTATATCAGTATGTAGTGTCTCTACTTTAAAGAGTCCTCTCCTGCTGATGTTCAGGTGTATATCAGTATGTCGTGTCCCTACTTTAAAGAGTCCTCTCCTGCTGATGTTCAGGTGTATATCAGTATGTAGTGTCTCTACTTTAAAGAGTCCTCTCCTGCTGATGTTCAGGTGTATATCAGTATGGAGTGTCTCTACTTTAAAGAGTCCTCTCCTGCTGATGTTCAGGTGTATATCAGTATGTAGTGTCTGTACTTTAAAGAGTAATCTCCTGATGGTGTTCAGGTGTACATCAGTATCTAGTGTCTCTACTTTAAAGAGTCCTCTCCTGCTGATGTTCAGGTGTACATCAGTATGTAGTGTCTCTACTTTAAAGAGTCCTCCCCTGCTGATGTTCAGGTGCATATCAGTATGTAGTGTCCCTACTTTAAAGAGTCCTCCACTGCTGATGTTCAGGTGTATATCAGTATGTAGTGTCTCTACTTTAAAGAGTCCTCTCCTGCTGATGTTCAGGTGTGTATCAGTATCTAGTATCTCTACTTTAAAGAGTCCTCTCCTGCTGATGTTCAGGTGTATATCAGTATGTAGTGTCTGCACTTTAAAGAGTCCTCCCGTGCTGATGTTCAGGTGTTTATCAGTATGTAGTGTCTCTACTTTAAAGAGTCCTCTCCTGCTGATGTTCAGGTGTACATCAGTATATAGTGTCTCTATTTTAAAGAGTCCTCTCTTGCTGATGTTCAGGTATATATCAGTACATAGTGTCTCTACTTTAAAGAGTCCTCTCCTGCTGATGTTCAGGTGTATATCAGTATGTAGTATCTCTACTTTAAAGAGTCCTCTCCTGCTGATGTGCAGGTGTATATCAGTATGTAGTGTCTCTACTTTAAAGAGTCCTCTCCTGCTGATGTTCAGGTGTATATCAGTATGTAGTGTCTCTACATGTCTTCATGCTTTAATGTTCAAAAAGCTCTTTATTTTCTCATACTCTCTGTGCTGCAGTACCTTTTTCACCCTCTGTCTGAAACCAGAGCCTAGTCTGCTCTGATTGGTTAGCCGGCCGCCTCTGTTGTGATTCGTCAACCGCTTAGAGATGCCTATCACGTACAATGTGTTGGAGCGCTAGCCAATAGGAGCAGGAGTGTTACATAGTGATGTCATTGTGTTCCTGAAGTAAACAAAGGCAGTGTGGTGCTCCAGGTTTAGCGGTGGCTAACTAATCAATGCTCGACCACTTGATGATCGGACTGAGAGAGTGTCTGCTCCTGAAGAACGGTCACCAAACCATGACACCAAAGAAAAACTAAAGCAGAATGGACTCACGTTTGTTCTGGAAATCTGAGACCCAGCACCGTGGAGAGTCAAAGTGATCAAAACACATAAATGGTGAATGAGACAGAGTTGTCTTTCTGGTTATTTATTTGAAGCTTCAAATACATAAGATACAATAAAAATAGACACAGGTCTCACGGAGCATAGGATAGTCTGCGTGAGGGTGCGCCATACAATATGGCAGCAAAGCTTGTATACAAGAAGGAGTTGGAAGTTCATAAATCTGTCTTCACACAGTCACATATTGTTATTAGAGACCCGTCCTTGAGCGGGAGATAGCATAACGGTTCCTACCGTAGGGAAGTTCTTGTGTGACTGTGTGTGAGTCTCAACCCAGCAGCCAAAGCAGCTCTGTGGCCTTGAAGCGCTTGGGAATAAACCCACAGTAGAGTATGAGAAGAAAACAGCATATCTCAGGAAATGATATAGGTGTTTTACAATGGTTTGAGAAGCATTTGGTTTAAGCATATAAGGATATAATGCAAATGTCCGCTACACGTTAAAACATGGTTTTCTTCCATGTTGAAAAAGGACAGTTCCCTCAATCAAAACAAAATCCTTGTTTGCACACGGCTTCACAATTTCCCTCAAAACTGATCCCCATTTCTGAGAGACCACCAGAAGAAGGACACTCGGACACATTAGCGCAGTGTTTATTTTGCAGGCTTTAAATGAATCTGCCTCGCCAGACAAAACGGTTGCCGCTTCACTAAATGAACAAATTCACTCTGACTTTATTATTGTGCTTTTTTTTATTTATCTCATCCCCCAGTAGTCTCTCTTTTCCCATCCATATCTAAGGGAGGCGTGCTCCATTGTGCAGCGTCTAATGATGATTGTAATGATGCCTTGTCCATCTTTGATAAGAAACAGCACGCCCCTCATTAAATGCCCCGGGGCCCCGGTTCTCATGGCTGCCGGTCCTCCATCCCGAGTCGGACAGCAGGCGAGGGGAGGTGGGGAAAATGGGGGAGGAGAGGGAGGCGAGACGACACCCGTGGCACACGCCTGTTGACCGAGCCACAAAGCAAAAGCGTGTGACACTCGCCCCTCCCCCCCCTCTCCCATTGTCCTCACCCCGGGTCCCACAGACAAGACCAATCCTGTTACCCTCACCCCCCTCCACCCTACATCCCTCACCCCTTTCTTGCAACCACAACACACACTCTGCTCACACACTCCCCTTCTTGCACTTTACGTATTCTTACACTGCACTGTAACTCTTATTCATGTGTTTTAACCACACTGCTACCTGCAAAATTAAAAGTATATATATGTTAAACTTTATACATATCTGTATGCAAGTATATTTAACCTGTTATACTACATGTTTATTCTAATTGTATCTTGTTTTTTTATTCTTATTATCCAATACTTTCTGTCTTATTCTGTTGCTGCTTTAACACCTGCATTTCCCAACAGGGCTCAATCATCTCATTATCTTATTTTACCTTCATTTGGCCGTACATTGTGTAGTTTTTCTTTCACTTTCAATATATTTGACTTATTTTGTAGTTTGTGATTTATATATATTGCGTTTGTTTATTTTCACATTATGTGCAATGCCTTGTTTTGACATGCTGCTGTGACGTAAACATTTCCAAGTTGGGATCAATAAAGTAAATCTTATCTTTGCTTTTTAATGACTGTTTTTAAATGTCATTTTATAATGGGTATCATTTTTGTCCAGCACTTTGACTTGCCTTGCGTTCGAAGGTTCCTTCTCCTCTCTCCTCCACAATCCGTTTTATCAATCAGCTGATCCCTCTTTTTCTCACACATCCCCTCCCCCCTTTAACCATCAGCTGCTACGCCATGTGGAAATCAATCATTGTGTGAAGAAGGTGCATGTTTTTGTTTTTTGGTATTGGTCCAGGAGGTTGTTTGGAAGGGGGGGGGGCTTTAATCGTTTTTGTTGTCTGATCCCCGTTCTCAAGATTCCTATTGCCTATCGGGGTGTCCCATTTCAAGGTTTGGAGGTAACGCGCTACAAAGTAACAAGCTACAAAGTAACAAGCTACAAAGTACAAGCTACAGAGTACAAGCTACAGAGTACAAGCTACAGAGTACAAGCTACAGAGTACAAGCTACAAAGTACACGCTACAGAGTACAAGCTACAAAGTACAAGCTACAAAGTACACGCTACAGAGTACAAGCTACGAAGTACACGCTACAGAGTACAAGCTACAAAGTACACGCTACAGAGTACAAGCTACAAAGTACAAGCTACAAAGTACAAGCTACAGAGTACAAGCTACAGAGTACAAGCTACAGAGTACACGCTACAAAGTACAAGCTACAGAGTACAAGCTACAAAGTAACAAGCTACAAAGTAACAAGCTACAAAGTACAAGCTAAAAAGTACAAGCTACAAAAGTAACAAGCTACAAAGTACAAGCTACAAAGTAACATGCTACAAAGTACATGCTACAAAGTACAAGTTACAAAGTAACAAGCTACAAAGTAACAAGCTACAAAGTACAAGCTAAAAAGTACAAGCTACAAAAGTAACAAGCTAAAAAGTACAAGCTACAAAGTAACATGCTACAAAGTACATGCTACAAAGTACAAGTTACAAAGTAACAAGCTAAAAAGTACAAGCTACAAAGTAACATGCTACAGAGTACAAGCTACAAAGTAACATGCTAAAAAGTACATGCTACAAAGTACAAGCTACAAAGTAACATGCTAAAAAGTACATGCTACAAAGTACAAGCTACAAAGTAACATGCTACAGAGTACAAGCTACAGAGTACAAGCTACAAAGTAACATGCTAAAAAGTACATGCTACAAAGTACAAGTTACAAAGTAACAAGCAAAAAAGTACAAGCTACAAAGTAACATGCTAAAAATTACATGCTACAAAGTACAAGTTACAAAGTAACAAGCTACAGAGTACAAGCTACAAAGTAACATGCTAAAAAGTACATGCTACAAAGTACAAGTTACAAAGTAACAAGCTAAAAAGTACAAGCTACAAAGTAACATGCTAAAAAGTACATGCTACAAAGTACAAGCTACAAAGTAACATGCTACAGAGTACAAGCTACAGAGTACAAGCTACAAAGTACAAGCTACAAAGTACAAGCTACAGAGTACAAGCTACAAAGTACAAGCTACAGAGTACAAGCTACAGAGTACAAGCTACAGAGTACAAGCTACAAAGTACAAGCTACAAAGTACAAGCTACAAAGTAACAAGCTACAAAGTAACAAGCTACAAAGTACAAGCTACAAAGTACAAGCTACAAAAGTAACAAGCTAAAAAGTACAAGCTACAAAAGTAACAAGCTACAAAGTAACAAGCTACAAAGTACAAGCTAAAAAGTACAAGCTACAAAAGTAACAAGCTAAAAAGTACAAGCTACAAAGTACATGCTACAAAGTACACGCTACAGAGTACAAGCTACAAAGTAACACGCTACAGAGTACAAGCTACAGAGTACAAGCTAAAAAGTACAAGCTACAAAAGTAACAAGCTAAAAAGTACAAGCTACAAAGTACATGCTACAAAGTACACGCTACAGAGTACAAGCTACAAAGTAACACGCTACAGAGTACAAGCTACAGAGTACAAGCTAAAAAGTACAAGCTACAAAGTACAAGCTACAAAGTAACATGCTACAAAGTACATGCTACAAAGTACAAGTTACAAAGTAACAAGCTAAAAAGTACAAGCTACAAAGTAACATGCTACAGAGTACAAGCTAAAAAGTACAAGCTACAAAGTAACATGCTACAGAGTACAAGCTACAGAGTACAAGCTAAAAAGTACAAGCTACAAAGTAACATGCTACAGAGTACAAGCTACAGAGTACAAGCTACAAAGTACAAGCTACAAAGTAACAAGCTAAAAAGTACAAGCTACAAAGTACAAGCTACAAAGTACACGCTACAGAGTACAAGCTACAAAGTACAAGCTACAAAGTACAAGCTACAAAGTACAAGTTACAGAGTACAAGCTACAGAGTACAAGCTACAGAGTACAAGCTTCAAAGTACAAGCTACAAAGTACAAGCTACAAAGTACAAGCTAAAAAGTACAAGCTACAAAGTAACATGCTACAAAGTACATGCTACAGAGTACAAGTTACAAAGTAACAAGCTAAAAAGTACAAGCTACAAAGTAACATGCTAAAAAGTACATGCTACAAAGTACAAGTTACAAAGTAACAAGCTAAAAAGTACAAGCTACAAAGTAACATGCTAAAAAGTACAAGCTACAAAGTAACATGCTACAGAGTACAAGCTACAGAGTACAAGCTACAAAGTACAAGTTACAAAGTAACAAGCTACAAAGTACAAGCTACAAAGTAAAATGCTACAGAGTACAAGCTACAGAGTACAAGCTAAAAAGTACAAGCTAAAAAGTACAAGCTACAAAGTAACATGCTAAAAAGTACAAGCTAAAAAGTACATGCTACAAAGTAACATGCTACAAAGTAACATGCTAAAAAGTACAAGCTAAAAAGTACATGCTACAAAGTAACATGCTACAAAGTAACATGCTACAGAGTACAAGCTACAAAGTACATGCTACAGAGTACAAGTTACAAAGTACAAGCTACAAAGTAACATGCTACAAAGTACATGCTACAAAGTACAAGTTAGAAAGTACATGCTACAAAGTAACATGCTACAAAGTAACATGCTAAAAAGTACAAGCTAAAAAGTACATGCTACAAAGTAACATGCTACAAAGTAACATGCTACAGAGTACAAGCTACAAAGTACATGCTACAGAGTACAAGTTACAAAGTACAAGCTACAAAGTAACATGCTACAAAGTACATGCTACAGAGTACAAGTTAGAAAGTACATGCTACAAAGTAACATGCTACAAAGTAACATGCTACAGAATACAAGCTACAAAGTACATGCTACAGAGTACAAGCTACAAAGTAACATGCTACAGAGTACAAGCTACAAAGTACATGCTACAAAGTACAAGTTAGAAAGTAATATGCTACAGAGTACAAGTTAGAAAGTACATGCTACAAAGTAACATGCTACAAAGTAACATGCTACAAAGTACATGCTACAAAGTACAAGTTAGAAAGTACATGCTACAAAGTAACATGCTACAAAGTAACATGCTACAAAGTAACATGCTACAGAGTACAAGTTACAAAGTACAAGCTACAAAGTAACAAGCTACAAAGTAACATGCTACAGAATACAAGCTACAAAGTACATGCTACAGAGTACAAGCTACAAAGTAACATGCTACAGAGTACAAGCTACAAAGTACATGCTACAAAGTACAAGTTAGAAAGTAATATGCTACAGAGTACAAGTTAGAAAGTACATGCTACAAAGTAACATGCTACAAAGTAACATGCTACAAAGTACATGCTACAAAGTACAAGTTAGAAAGTACAAGCTACAAAGTAACATGCTACAGAGTACAAGCTACAAAGTACATGCTACAAAGTACAAGTTAGAAAGTAATATGCTACAGAGTACAAGTTACAAAGTACAAGCTACAAAGTAACAAGCTACAAAGTACAAGCTACAGAGTACAAGTTACAAAGTACAAGTTACACCTGGAAGTTCACGAGGAGACAGAGCAAAGATGTCCGAGTCTCACAGCAGAGAAAAACATGCTTGTGTTGGACATCGTGGAAGACATGTTGAATGTTTCAACGGTGAAATCGCCGTCTTTCAGAATCATGTTGAGCACGATAAAGGCAACGGGCAACGGGCGGCCACAATCGGATAGGACTGACAAACACTGAAACGTTGACTTTAATTAAATGATCTTTCATTTTTTTTTATCTTTAATTTCTTTTTTTATGCATTCTTCTTAGTTAACATTAAGCTGTCTTTTGTAACAATGTAAATGTGGCTAATAAAGGTATCCTGATTCTGATTCTG
>CM070480.1:6953271-7038271 GCA_036324585.1 Champsocephalus esox | reverse complement strand
TTGTATGTTATGTTATCTTCTATAAGATGCACTTAGCTGAGGGGGCTTTGTCTTAAAAATCTCTATAAGACTTTTTATATTTTTAAAATAATGTATAATTAAAAAAACAATGTTGATTGACATTGATCAAACTGCATCAATCAACTATTAATATGAAAGTTTAAAGTTGAATTTAGATCCAAACCTGAACAACGGTCCCTTTGATCTCCACCACATAATTAAAATAAAGGTAAAACATGTAAATCTAATGCAAACACACAACATGTCTCAATGAACTGTTGGATTGTTATTTCCTTCTGTTAATTGGCTTAATAAGGGACATACTGTATATCTCACTGTGTGGGATCAAGGCTTCCAGGAGGCTTAGCTCATGTCACTCGGATCTGTGGAGCCTCATATGGCGCTGCGCCCTTTAAGCCTCTTATGAATCACGACGGCAGCAGATGTAGAATCAGGAGCTCCTGCTGAGAGGAGAAACCAGACGGCTGAGCCTCAGATCTCTGCCGAGCCTCAGCGACATATCGATACTGCCTTTGTTCGTGCAAGCAACCCGCCGAGCTGTGGGGAAGATGGAGCGCGTGGTGCGTGTCCATCGACTCTGAACAACAACACAAACAAGTCCATCCTGATCACCTTAAAGCCATGCTTCCGCAGGAGATCAGGAAGCAGAAGCCCCGCTGTGTGTCGGAACCGTTTTTTTTTGCGGGCAAGATGTTCCCCCGGTGCCGATTCGGCGCTTGAAGAACCGGGAGTTCCCTCTGAGCGCGAGGCGGCGCCGCTCCGGTTCCGCACCTGAACGGAAGGTGAACTGCGTCCTGGTTGGAGACGGAGCTGTGGGCAAGACCAGCCTCATCGTCAGCTACACCACCAACGGATACCCCACGGAATATGTTCCCACAGCGTTTGACAACTTTACCGGTAATGTCTGACGTCACTGGCTGATGTTCAGCTTTACGCGCAGGTTTTACGCACAAGACTTGTTTTGAACTGAGGCTCGAAACCTTCTGTTTTCCCTGCTTTTTCCAGAGGTCCTATTTATTATTTGACTTCTTCACTTCTTGCAGCATCATCTGTATTTACAGGGTCGATCTTTAACTTACTTCTATCACTTGAATTAATTGTATTTTGTAATTTGATTGTAAGCACTTTAAATCGTCTTTGTGTCTGAAATGTGCTACACGAGTAAAACAACCTTAACCTTGACAGATGTAACGTGTAAGGCTGTCTGTCGGTATATTGACCTAATTTAACTTATAATGCTAAACTCAATCACCGTAGCAGCTCATATATTAAAACACATCATATTTTTACATGACAAAGTATATGCTGTACTCTTTAAAGACACAATACTTGCTTTGTGTATCTTCTCAGTGATGGTGGTGGTCGATGGAAAACCAGTGAGACTGCAGCTCTGGGACACAGCTGGACACGTGAGTTGCTGTTAAATAATACAACACTTTGCAAATGGTGAAAATCTAGTTCCCTATTCTTTCATAGACATATGTATCTTTTCACGTCTTTCTCGTGCTGCTCTGTCACAAAGAAGTGGGGGCTGGTTGATGGATCAATCAAAGTAAGTCATCAGGGATCAATGACTGTTTGTCAGTAGTTATTGGAGTGTTTGTTTCCCCTGGCTTTTAGACTCCTTTCGTTTTAAGTTGCCCCCCAATATCTCCACATGTCACATCATCGCCCCCTGCAGGAAGTCGCCATGTTTGTACTTGAGCCCCCTCTGTCCTCCTGTGCTCCATCGCCCTCTTCTGGCTGAGTGTTCATTATCCATCATCAACTCTTCCTTTTAAAAGCTTGAGCTGACACTTTGATCAAAGTCAACATGCAGGTGTTTGCATATCAGCGCTTCTCTGTGGTGACATCATTGAACCTTTTAAAAGATGCAACTAAACAGAAGATGTTGAGGAAATGTTAACCAAAGCCTACTTGAGAAGTCCCATTGACATGATGGAGGTAAAAGAGAGACGCATTTAGGTATTTTCAATAGTGTTTTTTATGACAATAAGAAAGATGCACTAGCCTTTAAGTAGCACATTTCCTTCCTGCATGTCTTCTGCTCTGCTGGCTTTCCGAGTCCTGCTCTCAACGTTTAATTTACATTAGGGAGGTCAGAATCTACAAGAGACACATTTTGGCCTTTAATGTGTTTTTTTGCTGACAAATTCTAACCCGTCTTCTCTGCAGAGGTGGGAAGTAGTGGAGTACAAATACTTCGTTACTGTACTTAAGTACATTTTTCTGGTATCTATTTTTTTGACGACTTTTTACTTTGACTTCTTAAATTTTGAACCCACATACCTGTACTTTCGACTTCTTAAATGTTGAACCCACATACCTGTACTTTCTACTTCTTACATGTTGAACCCACATACCTGTACTTTCTACTTCTTACATGTTGAACACAAATACCTGTACTTTCTACTTCTTACATGTTGAACACAAATACCTGTACTTTCTACTTCTTACATGTTGAACCCAAATACCTGTACTTTCTACTTCTTACATGTTGAACTCAAATACCTGTACTTTCTACTTCTTACATGTTGAACTCAAATACCTGTACTTTATACTTCTCTACATGTTGAACCCAAATACATGTACTTTCTCTACATGTTGAACACAAATACCTGTACTTTCTACTTCTTACATGTTGAACCCAAATACCTGTACTTTCTACTTCTTACATGTTGAACCCAAATACCTGTACTTTCTACTTCTTACATGTTGAACTCAAATACCTGTACTTTCTACTTCTTACATGTTGAACCCAAATACCTGTACTTTCTACTTCTACATGTTGAACACAAATACCTGTACTTTCTACTTCTCACATGTTGAACACTAATACCTGTACTTTCTACTTCTTACATGTTGAACCCAAATACCTGTACTTTATACTTCTCACATGTTGAACCCAAATACCTGTACTTTCTACTTCTCACATGTTGAACACTAATACCTGTACTTTCTACTTCTTACATGTTGAACTCAAATACCTGTACTTTCTACTTCTCACATGTTGATCTCAAATACCTGTACTTTCTACTTCTTACATGTTGAACTCAAACACCTGTACTTTCTACTTCTTACATGTTGAACTCAAATACCTATACTTTCTACTTCTTACATGTTGAACTCAAATACCTGTACTTTCTACTTCTTACATGTTGAACTCAAATACATGTACTTTCTACTTCTTACATGTTGAACACAAATACCTGTACTTTCTACTTCTTACATGTTGAACTCAAATACCTGTACTTTCTACTTCTTACATGTTGAACTCAAATACCTGTACTTTCTACTTCTTACATGTTGAACTCAAATACCTGTACTTTCTACTTCTTACATGTTGAACCCAAATACATGTACTTTCTACATGTTGAACACAAATACCTGTACTTTCTACTTCTTACATGTTGAACTCAAATACCTGTACTTTCTACTTCTTACATGTTGAACCCAAATACCTGTACTTTCTACTTCTTACATGTTGAACTCAAATACCTGTACTTTCTACTTCTTACATGTTGAACTCAAATACCTGTACTTTCTACTTCTTACATGTTGAACCCAAATACCTGTACTTTCTACTTCTTACATGTTGAACTCAAATACCTGTACTTTCTACTTCTTACATGTTGAACTCAAATACCTGTACTTTCTACTTCTTACATGTTGAACTCAAATACCTGTACTTTCTACTTCTTACATGTTGAACTCAAATACCTGTACTTTCTACTTCTTACATGTTGAACCCAAATACCTGTACTTTCTACTTCTTACATGTTGAACCCAAATACCTGTACTTTCTACTTCTTACATGTTGAACTCAAATACCTGTACTTTCTACTTCTTACATGTTGAACCCAAATACCTGTACTTTCTACTTCTTACATGTTGAACCAAATACCTGTACTTTCTACTTCTTACATGTTGAACTCAAATACCTGTACTTTCTACTTCTTACATGTTGAACTCAAATACCTGTACTTTCTACTTCTTACATGTTGAACTCAAATACCTGTACTTTCTACTTCTCACATGTTGAACTCAAATACCTGTACTTTCTACTTCTTACATGTTGAACCCAAATACATGTACTTTCTACATGTTGAACACAAATACCTGTACTTTCTACTTCTTACATGTTGAACTCAAATACCTGTACTTTCTACTTCTTACATGTTGAACTCAAATACCTGTACTTTCTACTTCTTACATGTTGAACTCAAATACCTGTACTTTCTACTTCTTACATGTTGAACTCAAATACCTGTACTTTCTACTTCTTACATGTTGAACACAAATACCTGTACTTTCTACTTCTTACATGTTGAACCAAATACCTGTACTTTCTACTTCTTACATGTTGAACTCAAATACCTGTACTTTCTACTTCTTACATGTTGAACCACAATACCTGTACTTTCTACTTCTTACATGTTGAACTCAAATACCTGTACTTTCTACTTCTTACATGTTGAACCCAAATACCTGTACTTTCTACTACATGTTGAACCCAAATACCTGTACTTTCTACTTCTCACATGTTGAACTCAAATACCTGTACTTTCTACTTCTCACATGTTGAACACAAATACCTGTACTTTCTACTTCTTACATGTTGAACTCAAATACCTGTACTTTCTACTTCTACATGTTGAACTCAAATACCTGTACTTTCTACTTCTTACATGTTGAACTCAAATACCTGTACTTTCTACTTCTTACATGTTGAACACAAATACCTGTACTTTCTACTTCTTACATGTTGAACCAAATACCTGTACTTTCTACTTCTTACATGTTGAACTCAAATACCTGTACTTTCTACTTCTTACATGTTGAACACAAATACCTGTACTTTCTACTTCTTACATGTTGAACACAAATACCTGTACTTTCTACTTCTTACATGTTGAACACAAATACCTGTACTTTCTACTTCTTACATGTTGAACCCAAATACCTGTATTTTATACTTCTCACATGTTGAACCCAAATACCTGTACTTTCTACTTCTTACATGTTGAACCCAAATACCTGTATTTTCTACTTCTTACATGTTGAACTCAAATACCTGTACTTTCTACTTCTCACATGTTGAACACTTATACCTGTACTTTCTACTTCTTACATGTTGAACTCAAATACCTGTACTTTCTACTTCTTACATGTTGAAGCCAAATACCTGTACTTTCTACTTCTTACATGTTGAACACAAATACCTGTACTTTCTACTTCTTACATGTTGAACCCAAATACCTGTACTTTCTACTTCTTACATGTTGAACCCAAATACCTGTACTTTCTACTTCTCACATGTTGAACACAAATACCTGTACTTTCTACTTCTCACATGTTGAACCCAAATACCTGTACTTTCTACATGTTGAACCCAAATACCTGTACTTTCTACTTCTTACATGTTGAACTCAAATACCTGTTCTTTCTACTTCTCTCATTTTCCAAACAGCTGGTTCCTTTAGTCTGAATGTGTGTTGGTGGCGTGATCATTATTCTTTAGAGTCATTGCGTGCCTATTGATTTGAACACGATCCGTGTATCCATCACTTCCTGCTCTTCTCTAAAGAAGAGGGACCAATGGAAACGTTGTCATGTTGCCGTTGTTCAGCATGGAAACATTCATTAGCTAACAACGACATTATTGTTCTATTGATATAAAGGGAGGTCAGGTACTCTTTAAAGCAGCTGCTAAACACGAGTATCTGTACTTCTACTTGAGTAAAAGAAATGTGTACTTTCGCCCTCTCTGCTAACCAGTCCTCTCTGCTTCTGGTTTCTCTTCATAAAGGATGATCTGGATCTCCTTCGTCCTCTCTGCTACAAAAACGCGGATGTCTTCCTCCTCGTCTACAGCGTTGTGCGGCCATCCTCCCTCCGCAGCCTGGTGGACCGCTGGCTCCCTGAGATCCGGCACCAGTGTCCGGACACTCCTCTAGTCCTCGTCGGCACCCAGCTGGACCTGAGGGAGGACGTGCAGGTTCTGATCAAGCTGGCCCAGAACCAGCAGTGTCCCGTGGGCACGGAGGAGGGCCGGCAGCTGGCAGAGGAACTGGGCATGGTGGCATTCATGGAGGTCTCTGCGCTGACCCAGAAGAACCTGAAGGACCCGTTTGATTCGGCCATCTTGGCCAGCATCCAGCAGACGGAGAGTTGCAGCGAGGAGAGGAAGATGAAGATCCCCCTGAGGAAGAAGACGCCGGATAAGATGAAGAGTGTCTGGGAGACCTGGTGGAGGAAGATCAACAACTGTGTGATGGTGGAGCAGAGCTGTGAGGACAAGTGAAAGTTATTGAAAACCTGTTGAATTCGGAATGAAAATGTCAAAATACACATTTCAGGTGTTTTATTTGACTACATTTTTCTATTTGCATCTGGATATTTCTCCAAAACTCAACAGAATTAATCAGTGGCACATTGAGAATTATGATCTAATTAATGATCAACTGGGAGATGTTACGGTGTAGGAAGCAGGACCCAAATGCAGAATAAAATGACAAAAACTCCTTTATTTCAAGGCTATACTGTTAAATAAAGACTAAACAGAACACTCACCGAGGAACAAGCCATATCACAAGACGAACCGACAAAGACAGACAGAAAAACCAGAACTTAAATACACACAAGACTAATCATACAAACAAGACACATGTGAGGAGGGAGGAGAACACACAGGGACACCAGGTGAACACAATCGGGTAATAAGACACACCAGGGAAACTGACAGGGAACCACAGACAGATCTAAACCAGACAAGACACAACGCAGACAGAAAACCAAAGACAGATCAAGACAAGACACAACACAGACAGAAAACCAAAGACAGATCAAGACAAGACACAACACAGACAGAAAACCAAAGACAGATCAAGACAAGACACAACGCAGACAGAAAACCACAGACAGATCAAGACAAAACACAACGCAGACAGAAAACCAAAGACAGATCAAGACAAAACACAACACAGACAGAAAACCAAAGACAGATCTAGACAAGACACAACGCAGACAGAAAACCAAAGACAGATCAAGACAAAACACAATGCAGACAGAAAACCAAAGACAGATCTAGACAAGACACAACGCAGACAGGAAACCAAAGACAGATCTAGACAAGACACAACGCAGACAGATCGTGACATGAGATGAAGTGAACGTCACATTTAACGTTTTTTTTTACTAGTAACGTCTATTTGCATCTGTGTATTTCTCCTAAACTCAACAAATACAATTCAAACCTCGGTCAGTTCATCGGAAAACTGATACATTAGTTTTCTTCATGGTGATGGCAGAAGGTGGAAAGAAAATATCCAAAAGAAACATTGAAGGTGTTTTATTTGACTAGCGTCTATTTGCATCTGGACATTTCTCCTAAACTCACCAAAACATGGCAGAATTGATCATTTGCACATCGAAACCTACAAAGGTTTCATGACGATCTAATTAATGATCAACCAGAAGAACCTGAAGGATCTGGGCCAGCATCCAGCAGGCGGAGGTGGAGAGTTGCAGCGAGGAGAGGAAGAGGAAGAGGAAGATCCCCCTGAGGAAGGAGACGCTGGATAAGATGAAGAGAGTCTGGGAGACCTGGTGGAGGAAGATCAATTTTTGGGAGGTGTACGTTATTGAAAGCCTGGGTCAGATCATCGAAAAACGGTTGAATTTGGAAAGAAAATGTGCAAAATAGACATTTGAGGTGTTTTATTTGAATACTTTTGTCTATTTGCATCTGGATATTTCTCCAAAACTCAACAAATGATTGCATAATTTGCACATTTAAAAAAACATTTCCATGATGGTATCTAGTTGGGAATGTTTCTATCCTGTCCACCTGTTGGTCATTTTCTAAAAATATTCTTTATTTATCATTTATTTTGACAGAAATCTCCAACTTTTTAAGTCTCATCCTTATCTTTATTCTACAATTTCTTCACAGAGAGTTTATATTTCATTGATCTCCAGACATGTTACGAATAAAAACATGACGACAATTAATAATAGATGTCTGTTTTTCCACTTTAATCTGATATACTGTACATATTTTATTTACATTTTTCAGTGTAATTTGTCATAATCTTATTTAACGTACTTTTTTGTTTATTTATATTACTTCTGCACTTTTTGCTCATTAATTAAATAGTTTTTCAAAACTGTTTTATAACAGTAATATAATTACTGTTTTTCGACAACTGAATTTCTGTTACTGTGTTTTTGTATGCACTTAATTTATTGGCAATAAATGTGATTGTTGTTAGAGTTATTTTCATTTCCCTCAGTTGTCATTAAATATGATCAGATGTCCTCTCCTGCTGATGTTCAGGTGTATATCAGTATGTAGGGTCTCTTCTTTAAAGAGTCCTTTCCTGCTGATGTTCAGGTGTATATCAGTATGTAGCGTCTCTACTTTAAAGAGTCCTCTCCTGCTGATGTTCAGGTGTATATCAGTATGTAGTGTCTCTACTTTAAAGAGTCCTCTCCTGCTGATGTTCAGGTGTACATCAGTATGTAGTGTCTCTACTTTAAACAGTCCTTTCCTGCTGATGTTCAGGTGTATATCAGCATGTATGTCTCTACTTTAAAGAGTCCCCTCCTGCTGATGTTCAGGTGTATATCAGTATGTAGTGTCTCTACTTTAAAGAGTCCTCTCCTGCTGATGTTCAGGTGTATATCAGTATGTAGTGTCTCTACTTTAAAGAGTCCTCTCCTGCTTATGTTCAGGTGTATATCAGTATGTAGTGTCTCTACTTTAAAGAGTCCTCTCCTGCTGATGTTCAGGTGTATATCAGTATGTAGTGTCTCTATCACGTTCAATGTGTTGGAGCGCTACCCAATGGAAGCGTGAGTGTTACATAGTGATGTCACTTTGTTCTTGAAGTCCAATGGAGGCATTTTAGAGAGTGTGGGAGAGAAACTTCCTCTGGAGGAACACAGGGGTTTTAGCCATTTGCATGCACTAAAACCTAGATAACAACTACAGGAAAGAGAAAACCCCCAAAAGCACAGGGCCTCTTTAAGGTTTAAAGCAACATGTATTATCTATCATTTCAAACATTCTTGATATATTATGTTTCATCTGGGGGTGAATTAAGGAACTATCTATTTATAAGAGCAGCATTCACCTGTTTCTTAAGAGCACTTGTATCCATGCCAAAGACATGTTGGAGTGTTAATAAGGATTAAGAGCTGCTGATTGGCTCCCTGATCCTCCTGATCCACTGACCCAGCACGGACACACTTTTATGGCGCGTTTCCACTGCAGGCCTCGCTCGGCCTCGCTCGGTTTGGTTTGGCCTTATTAGGCCCGGCTCACTTTATGCTGCGCTTCCATTACAGTTTAGGAACTGGGGCAGTTACTATAGTAACGCAGTGTATGAGAGCCCCAGAAAAACAACTCTTAGCACTCAGAGCTCACAGCTCCTCATATCTGTTCAGAAACTAGACAGAAGTTAAACAAGTACAAACCACAGACTGCCTGTGTCATGGCGAATACAGTCGCTGGTTTATTTATGTCTGTAGGCCGTTGTTGTGAGTGTGGACGGTCGGAGCATATATAACGTTAGCTTAGCCGATCTCCATTTAGAAAACATGCATTTTAAAGGGTTGTTCGCCTGCCGTCTGTCTGCAGACTTGTCAAAGCATTAATTCATGGTTTTTACTAACCGGTATCAGTATGTTGTTACTTCGGCATCATGTTGAAACGTGTATTACAATTAATTCACGGTCAAATATGTTCATCTTGTTGTAGTTGTAGCCCCCTTGCCAGCGATTCTCTCTCTAGTTTAGCATGCTCAGCCCGACTCAGCCTGGTTGTTCCTGGGCCTAGAACCACGATTTAGTCGGGCCAGAAAAAAGGTGAAAAAGTAGCCCCGGGCCAAAACTAGGCCAAGTGGAAACGCAACCAAAAACGGGCCCCGCACGGCTCGGCACGCTTAAAGCGAGCTACCCGCTGCAGTGGAAACGCGCCATTATAGACCTGCTTGCATACACAAAGCATCCTCACCTCAGGTACAGATTGGGAGTGAAAAGGAGAAGGAAACGGGTCCAGAGGGAGATGTTTCTGTAATCTCTGGTGACTGCTCTAATGGGAGCAGACAGGAGCAGCTGGAGAGGATTACACAGCAGATGGAGGTGGACACTTCACACCTTCAGAAGTCACAAGGTGAGATAAGATAAGATAGGACTTTATTTAACTCTAAGGAAATTGTTTGGCTCTTTTCTGCTGTAACAAATGTACATTTCCCCTCTCTGGGACGAATACAGGTATTCTGATTCTGATTGAACTGAACATTAGGGTAAGATCTGATTGAACACGTGAGAAACATGTGCTAAGCGTGGGGAGTATTTTGATTCAATTAAGAAACGGTCGTCATGCTCTCACCCTGCCCGAAGCATTTAGGTTAGATTTAACAGGTGACCTCTATTCATCTGACTTAATTTCTCACACACACATACACACACACACACACACACACACACACACACACACACACACACACACACACACACACACACACACACACAGGAATCCAGAGCCTCAACTTCACTGTTGTTTTTGTTGTTGTTGTAATACCTGCCGCTCACCAACAGATGTCAACAATATTTACATTTTAAACCTCATCGGGACATGGAGTTAATTCAGAGTCTCATGCTGGTTGTTCTGTTTTAGTGACATTTGAATGGGTAAAATCCAGGAGATGTGACACTTATCAGCAGGACCGGACTGGGACAATAAGTCAGGCCGGGAATTATACACCCAGCCAGGCCACTACCAGTTTTCTGTTGTGCCATTTTCTTGGTTTTATTTGTCAATATTTACAGCATTGCTGCCCATAGTGATAGCCCTAAACTTTAAATCTACTACCCCAGAATAAACATGTGGACATGGGTTACTATTTAAAAAAAAAGTGCAAAACTATTTAGGAACCTCAAATCCACTAGGGGGCCCGGGGGCATGCTCTCCCGGTAAGATATTTTTTTTAAATGTTGGACTTAAAGGTGGGGTATGTAAGTTTCAGAAACCGGCTCGAGATACACTTTTTGTTATATTCCATGGAATGCTCTTAACATCCCGATAGCAATGAATATCTGAAGTGCTTTGACAAAAAATCCATAAAAAAATGTCATCTGTGGAAGCTGTAATACTGTAAAAAGTACAACCAATCGATTGGTTGTACTTTTTACAGTATATTACGGGTTCTACAGATCATCTTCATTTTTCATTTTTTTCGGGGATTGCCGCCCTGTCTGTCAGCCTTCCATCTCGTTCACGCACACATTTATCCATTTTGTTCTGCTCTAACGATTCAATTTATAGATTCTACATCAAATCAATTAGCTTTTATTGTTTCCAATGATAACGTGGAGGAATGCAAACCTGTTTTCAAATGTAAGGTTTTGAATTTGTTTGACATTTCTCAGTAATGACACCCTCAGACGCCCACTATCATTCATGCTATGCCTTCAGTAATAACTCAGATGTTAAAGGGGTTGAAGCTTTTCCTCCTATGCTTTGTTTTTTCAACAACGGGTGTGCATTTCCTGCATAATATATGTTTCTCACAATTGTTTTTTGTTAGCTGCGCACAGCTGATACTGAGTCTTCTCGAGTGATGGATTATGACCTCTACCATGCTTACATGGACTCGTATGTTTTATTTAATATCTAACTGAAGTAAGAGAGACATGGGGAAGTAAGAGAAGAAAGAGATGGGTAAGTGAAAATAGAAAGAGATGGGAAAGTGAGGGATGAGAAAGAGAGAATAGAGAGAGATGTGAAAGAGATGGGAGATGAGGATGAGAGAGAGATGAGGAAGAGATAGGGATGAGAAAGAGAGAATAGAGAGAGATGTGGAAGAGAGAGTAGAGAGATGAGGAAGAGAGGGATAGGAAAGAGAGAAGAGATATTTGCGAGTTGCATACTGATACTGAGTTTTCTCGATTAATAGCTTATAGACAATACCATGTTTTAAATAGACTCCTACGTTGTTATTACATTATGTGACATATGTAAGAAAAGGGAGGGGAGAGTCAATTATATTTGAGTAATTGATTTCATATTGGAACATTCATTTCTCAAACCTATGTTTTATGGAAGAAGAAATGTATTTCTGATGAACTAATATTTTATCAAACGGTAAATGGTGAATTAATATAACATTTTGAATCATTGAGAAAGGGTTATATCCACAGGGACTAGCTCACATTTAACTTAAAATACAATTTCTCTGCTTTGGACTGATGAGTATATGATTCTTGCATGTTAAATGACGAACACAAACCTTACATGTATGCATGTGCATCTGTCAGGAAGGCTCCTAAATAATTCTGAGGGGCCTATCCTATTTTTGTAATTGAATGATAATGTGCTAATTCATTACTTTGAGTTGTCTGCACTCAGGAAAACATCTCTATCAGGTGTTAACCCAATAACTAGGACAGCTCTGAAGGCCAAGGGTCAGAGAGAGAGGGTCACACTCTCTGGCTGCAGAGAGCACCCCCAGCAACGGGCAAGGAGGCACGAGGTCTTTCAAGATGAGAGGATTCTAATCTTCAACTTTCTAAGGAGATGGGATGCTTCTTCATCTTTCTGCTCGGGGGAGGACAACTCTGCAGGACGAGCGATGGCTTCAGAGGCTTCATACAAGGTTCCATGTTTCTTGGAGGGGCAGATGTCTTCCTCACCTCTCCCATCACGGGGCGGGGCATCTGGATGTGCCACTTGGAATAGGCTCTGCTCTCAAGCAGATAGCAGAAGGAATGCAGGCAGATGAGCCTCTGGTTCACTGGGGGATCATACAGTGCTCACTGAATGAGCCACAAAAGCAGCAATTGTTTGAAATATGGCGCTCTGAAGAAGAAGAGTTTTGAGCCAATCAGCACCTCAGTGCTAATCTACAGTATCAGGATGCCTTCACACACCAGACATTCTGTGTCATAAAGAGAGGAGGAGAACGAGTCAGGAGGACACGTTCTTCTAGCTCTTGTACAAAGATAACATTTGAATTGAATGACCAGATATTTACAGATGTACAATTAATGATAGTTCTTATATTTCCGATGAACAGACTTAAATAATATTTAAGTATTTATCACCACTTAAATAGTGGTGATAAATATATTTTGTCAGATCAGATTAGACTTTCACACTACACAAAATAAATAAATTGATATTTTCAGATTATAAGGTATTGAACAATAAGGTATTTCTAATATTATAACAGATGATGTTAATATCCTTAATTGTCCAGCAATCAGGTTTAAGAACACTACTCTTCAACGTATTATCCATGCACAGAAAGACCTACAATGATGTTTCAAGTTTTTAAATATTTAAACCTTCCTTTCCAGGTTTTACAAAAGTCTTTGAATATTTGCCTAACTTTTCCTTTTCAGATTGTTAAACATTTTGAGAATTGTTTAGTTTTCCCTTCAGATTTTGAAATTGCATAATGATTGATAGTTGAAGTAATGTAATTATGTTATCACGCCATAGTCTTTTGATTTAATATGTAATGAAGTAAACGTAAAGTAATCCTGAATTCAGGACATTGTAACTTTGCAGATTACGAATTGATCAAACCACTGTGAATTTTATACCTTAACTGTGATTTTATACTTCACCTGGATCTCTTATGATCCTATGTTTTAAATGCATTTGACTAGTGATTGCCTTAAAATAAATCTTTAAACCGCAAGCTGGTTTTGATTTTATAGTGTGATAAGTGATATCAGCTAATGGTTACATGTTAAAACATATTATTTTAAAGAAGATGTTTTGCTATTATGCGTCTGTGTTTTATGTGTGTTCATTATTGTGCTTTTGACAACAGACGATCCAAACATTGATGAGAGATGATTTTCTATTGTGGTTGTCTGTATCAATGATTGTGGTTGAATGTTTCAATCATTGTGGTTGAATGTTTCAATTTTATTCTACTTTATGATGTAATTGATGTACGGTGAGACCACACTCATATCTGAAGACGCCGATTGATTTAAGTATTGACCAAATTATTATTAGACTAACGTTTTCAGGTTATCAAAGATGATAAAAAGAGAGGGCTGTGAGGGAATAATTTTAGCTTTACTAAGATATTCGACTTGTTGACGTTTTACGACCAAGCCGAAGTCTGTTATCTGTCTTAAGGAATGGGAAGTGTCAGCTTTTTGCTGCCATTATCAGTTCAACTCTCGGTCACAAAATGGTTTATCGCTGTGGGAACGCTGGCTTCTAAACACCACTGACAAGTGATTGAGTATTTCTAGTTGGGGGATAATCTCCTCTAGCTCCACAGATGTTTACGCCTCCCCCAATATGATGATTAGCTCTCTGAAGCTAATTAAAAGGTCTGCCAAGGGTCTGGCAAGGGGGAAGGGATTCAGAATTGACATGGCAACCCACCCTGCTGATGTTCAGGTGTATATCAGTATGTAGTGTCTCTACTTTAAAGAGTCCTCTCTTGTTGATGTTCAGGTGTATATCAGTATGGAGTGTCTCTACTTTAAAGAGTCCTCTCCTGCTGATGTTCAGGTGTATATCAGTATGTAGTGTCTCTACTTTAAAGAGTCCTCTCCTGCTGATGTTCAGGTGTATATCAGTATGTAGTGTCTCTACTTTAAAGAGTCCTCTCCTGCTGATGTTCAGGTGTGGAGGAAACAAAGAGAAAACCAGGAAAAAAATCCATCCTGATCCAGATGCTTTCCACTGAGCGTCCTCAGATGTGTGTGTGTGTGTGTGTATGTATAACCCGGCTCTATTATAGAACGAAAAAAACAAAGATCAAGAACTTCAAAGTAAAAGTCTTTAATTATTCAATTTAAAAAAGGAAAAAGTCCCTTCATAATAACGAGATGATCCAATCACAGAGCTCCAGTGCTCTGTGATTGGACGAGAGATGATCCAATCACAGAGCTCTGTCACTTACAGTATTTCATAAAATAGATCACTAGAATATTTGTATGTAAAGGAGAAAATATCACACATAAGAACAAACATATACAATAAATATATTACACTTCCAATAAATTCAATAATTATTTTTATTTTTGCGATACTTTTCAGAATAAACATACATACCATTTGAACTCTCATTCAAACAGTGGATTAGTGGAAAACTTTACAAACACAAATTCACATTCCCTCCCTCTCTTTCCCTCCCTCCACCCTCACCTCTCCACCCTGCCTCCCACCTTTCCCCCCTGCCCCAAATGGTCATGGACTTTAACCTTTCAAAATAAAACATGAAACAAAATACATAAAAAGACAAGACAAAATAAAATAAAGACTCTTGACACCTCCCCCTCTTCCTCCACATCCCCCTCCTCCTTCTCTTCATCCCCCTCCTCCCCCACCTGTCCCCCTTTACTGAAGATCAGAACAGAGCTATGTTCAAACTCATCCACCCACTCCTCCTCCACCTGCACAGCCCCCACCTCCACCTCCTCCTCCTCATCCTCCTCCTTCTCCTCCTGCTCCTCCTCCTCCTCCTCCTCCTCCACAGCCACCTCCTCTTTCTCCATAGCCCCCATCTCTTCCTCCACAGCCTCCTCCTCCCCCGCCTCTTCCTCCACAGCCCCCTCCTCTTCCTTCTCCTCCCCCTCCTCCACCCCACATCGTAGCTTCAGCGTCCGGATCTCCTCTCGCAGGCGGGCGATCTCCAGGTCCTTCTCCTCGTTCTTCACATTGAGCTTTCTGTTGATCATCAACAAAGTGACGATCTCCACATCCTTGTCGTCAGCACACGGTTCCTTCAGTTCTCTCAGATCCTGGTTCTCCTTTCTCAAGATGTCCATCTCTGCTTCGTCCTTCATCTGCGTCTTGAGGAGATTTCCATATCTCAGGTTCAGGTTCTCAAAGTCAACTCTCAGGATGTTCCGCTCAATCTCCATATAAACCTTTACTTCCTCACACGGTTCCTTCTGTTCTTTAAGATCAGGGTTCTCCTTTAGCAAAGCATCTATCTCTCCATCCTTTACTTCCTCACAAGGTTCTTTAGGTTCTGTGAGATCCCGGTTCTCCTTTAGCAAAGCATCTATCTCTCCATCCTTTACTTCCTCACAAGGTTCTTTAGGTTCTGTGAGATCATGGTTCTCCTTTAGCAAAGCATCTATCTCTCCATCCTTTACTTCCTCACAAGGTTCTTTAGGTTCTGTGAGATCCAGGTTCTCCTTTAGCAAAGCATCTATCTCTCCATCCTTTACTTCCTCACAAGGTTCTTTAGGTTCTGTGAGATCCCGGTTCTCCTTTAGCAAAGCATCTATCTCTCCATCCTTTACTTCCTCACAAGGTTCTTTAGGTTCTGTGAGATCCCGGTTCTCCTTTAGCAAAGCATCTATCTCTCCATCCTTTACTTCATCACAAGGTTCTTCAGGTTCTGTGAGATCCTGGTTCTCCTTTAGCAAAGCATCTATCTCTCCATCCTTTACTTCCTCACAAGGTTCTTTAGGTTCTGTGAGATCCCTGGTTCTCCTTTAGCAAAGCATCTATCTCTCCATCCTTTACTTCCTCACAAGGTTCTTTAGGTTCTGTGAGATCCAGGTTCTCCTTTAGCAAAGCATCTATCTCTCCATCCTTTACTTCCTCACAAGGTTCTTTAGGTTCTGTGAGATCCCGGTTCTCCTCTAGCAAAGCATCTATCTCTCCATCCTTTACTTCCTCACAAGGTTCTTTAGGTTCTGTGAGATCCCGGTTCTCCTTTAGCAAAGCATCTATCTCTCCATCCTTTACTTCCTCACAATGTTCTTTAGGTTCTGTGAGATCCCGGTTCTCCTCTAGCAAAGCATCTATCTCTCCATTCTTTACTTCCTCACAAGGTTCTTTAGGTTCTGTGAGGTCCCGGTTCTCCTTTAGCAAAGCATCTATCTCTCCACCCTTTACTTCCTCACAATGTTCTTTAGGTTCTGTGAGATCCTGGTTCTCCTCTAGCAAAGCATCTATCTCTCCATCCTTTACTTCCTCAAAAGGTTCTTTAGGTTCTGTGAGAACCAGGTTCTCCTTTAGCAAAGCATCTATCTCTCCATCCTTTACTTCCTCACAAGGTTCTTTAGGTTCTGTGAGATCCTGGTTCTCCTCTAGCAAAGCATCTATCTCTCCATCATCTACTTCCTCACAAGGTTCTTTAGGTTCTGTGAGGTACTGGTTCTCCTCTAGCAAAGCGTATATCTCTCTTTTGGTCTTTTGGCACCACTTGAGGAGCTTTAAATATTTCTTGTTCTGCTCCTCATCGGTTAAGACTCTCTTCTGCTCCTTCAGGTCTTCCTCCTCCGTCTGAGAGGCCTGCTCCTGCATCTTCTCCTTCTCCTCCTTCAGGTCTTCCTCCTCCGTCTGAGAGGCCTGGTCCTGCATATTCTCCTCCTTCTTTCTTCTTAAACTCCTCTCCAGTTCCAGCTTCCCGTCCTGAACCCGTTTCTTCAGAAGCTGGATCATAAACTCATGCACTTTGCAGCCCTTTGGTTTCACTGGATGCGGATCTTTCTTCAGAGGAACATCTGAAGGAACATCTGATGGAATATCTGAAGAACTGACCGTCAGCTGCTCTCTGTTGTCCTCCATCTCAATGAATGAGCTGCTGTTTAGCTAACCAGGGCTAAATGTACTTATTGGACTTTAATGTCTTCAGTGAATGGACTAAGTGTTGTTCACCTGTGAAGATGAGCTGACTAAACTATAGGTGCAAGTATCCTAATGTTCGCTGACCACAAACCCTGTTTCTGCTGCTCAAGCTGTGATGACCTGTCTCTCAGAGATACCTGTAGACTCTGCAGACTCTCGCAGACTCTGAGACCGAAGCCTTTGAGGTCATCAGTCTGAAGGTTCCATCTCAGAGACCAAAGCCAGCGGTGAGGTCATCAGTCTGAAGGTTCCATCTCAGAGACCAAAGCCAGAGATGAGGTCATCAGTCTGAAGGTTCCATTCCAGATAAGGAGTGATTGACAGCAGCTGACCGTGCTGTTGCCTGGCAACGCTGTTTTGTTCAAATCATATTAAGAAATGTAAACATCAATAAAAAATACTTTATTGATCCCTAAACACAGGAAGTTAAAGTACTGAGCCAGGCCCGGTTCTACGGTGGTGCAAAGGCATGCATTGCACCCTCAGTTTAAAGTAGAGACACTACATACTGATATACACCTGAACATCAGCAGGAGATGCCTCTTTAAAGTAGAGACACTACATACTGATATACACCTGAACATCAGCAGGAGAGGACTCTTTAAAGTAGAGACACTACATACTGATATACACCTGAACATCAGCAGGAGAGCACTCTTTAAAGAAGAGACACTACATACTGATATACACCTGAACATCAGCAGGAGAGGACTCTTTAAAGTAGAGACACTACATGGGCATACTGATACACCTGGACATCAGCAGGAGAGGACTCTTTAAAGTAGAGACACTACATACTGATATACACCTGAACATTAGCAGGAGAGGACTCTTTAAAGTAGAGACACTACATGGGCATACTGATACACCTGGACATCAGCAGGAGAGGACTCTTTAAAGGAGAGACACTACATACTGATATACACCTGCACATCAGCAGGAGAGGACTCTTTAAAGTAGAGACACTACATACTGATATACACCTGAACATAAGCAGGAGAGGACTCTTTAAAGTAGAGACACAACATACTGATATACACCTGAACATCAGCAGGAGAGGACTCTTTAAAGTAGAGACACTACATACTGATGTACGCCTGAACATCAGCAGGAGAGGACTCTTTAAAGTAGAGACGCTCCATACTGATATTAAACGAGCGACCTCCAGAAGTCTTCTTCACTTATTATCATTTAGTTTTCGCGTAGTGATGAAACTGGAGGCAGTTTACAAAGACTCAACAGAGAGATTACACTCTGCTGTGTGCAGCGATCAGGCAGGCCTGCTTTAATTGGCTTGATTCAATCAATTAGCATTTAATTTGGGGAAATCCCTGTGGAGCAGTTTAATCAATCCCTATTACATACAATACATTACATACATTTTTGCATACAAAAGTGTTCATAGATTTGTTAAAGCCTCTTTGATTGTTTTAAAATGACTACAACTTAGATATATGAATCACCTCCTAGATAATTATGTATTTACATTCAATGCCTGCTTTAATTATTAAAGGGCAGGTTTCTGTCTGCATTTACATTTGTACATATACCCAGATCATTGACATAACCATCGGGGAAACAAGACACGATTAAAACTGCATGAAACAAGGAGGTCAGGGTGTCTGTATATATATAAATGAAACTTGGTGTCAGAGTGTACGATGAACCAAGGAAGAACACTTTACATTTTGAAGCATATCGGAATAACAGGGAGGAAAATACACTTACGTTGTTTCCTGGACCTAGAAACATTTGGGGCTTAGCCCACAGTGGTGGCGCCAGAGATTTTCTTTCGGGGGTGCTGTGGGGTAGCTTGACGTTTCATAGAGGTTGCTCAAATATGTGGGGTTTCCCATTAAGGTACCGGGCGCTACAGTGGAACTTTCTACTGCAACACTCCACACGCCCACACACAGTGTACCAGCGACTGTTACAAGGAAGGCTCGATAATCAGCTCGCGGCATATAGGTGTAAGCAGGGGTAAAGTGCTATTTTTATAGGTGGGGGGTGGACCTCACCTCCTCTAGGGGCGGACGATTTCTTTTTTAATAAATGCATCAACCTGGTGCACTTAGAGAGCAACATTAAGAGATCTATGGACACATCTCTCAACACCCATATGAAACAGAACTGGAAACAGATTTACTTTTTCGTTATGGATATTTTACAAATCATTCCCCTTTGAAACTGTATTCTTGTTTTACTGTCATACAGTATTTCATACCTGTTTTAATTTATTTTCTTATTTTTTGTACAACAATAATGATCATATGAAGGTGTGCCTCGGAAATAATCTTTTGAATTCGTGACCAAACCGTTTGAGACCCGCTGAGATAACTTAGACTAAAGTTAACTATCTAAACACTGCGAGAGTCCTTTAGCTCAGCGGTCCCCAACCTTTTTTGCGCCACGGACCATTTTAATGTCAGACAATATTTTCACGGACCGGCCTTTAAGGTGTGGCGATAAATACACAAAATAAAATGATACGACCGGCATAAAAACTGTGGTATTTTCAAAATATAATAATAAACGTGAATCCACTGTGTACTCGTATGCAACTTTATTATCAGCGACCTCGTAACATCGCACCAACAACATAACATGAGTAACATCCTCTGTGCCCCCTAACACTCTCTGGTCGCTACGGTAACGTTTACACATGCCTTCAAAATAAGATACAACACGAAAACAAATATAAAGTCCATGAAAAATACAACTCACCATAATGCTAAATCAGTGGGAGCCCTGAGCTTGTTTCTCTGCAACGAGACGGTCCCACCTGGGGGTAATGGGAGACAATGACACCCGAAGTGTGTTGCGTATGTCCAGTCTACTCCGTAATTTTGTTTTGGTTGCTGTCACTGCAGAAAATCCCGCTTCACACAAATAGGATGACGGGAATAGCAACAGAGTTTCCAGTGCTGTTGTGGCGATCTCAGGATATTCTTCCATGACTTTAATCTAGAACACCGGCAGAGTTGTTGTCTCGAACATACTTTTAAGGCCGCCGTCATTTGCGATCTCCAGCAGTTGATCTTCTTCTTGCATAGACATGCTTGATTCACCTGGTTTGTTGACAAATGCGTCGCGGATCCATTCCTTGGCAGTTCATGGGTCTTTTGTGGTTGGGAAGTAGCGCTCAAACTCTTTTAAAAGCAAAGACAGGTGATCATGCACCATCTGGGAGAATGAAAGCTCGGGCTCAGTCTCTTCCAAAATCCCCGCGAATGTTTGAAACATGTCAAATATCAACCCAGTCTCACGGCATTTCTTGTTCACCAACACGATTTTTAATCTATTGATTCGTGTTCACCAACACGATTTGCCCCTTTTTTTCGTGTTGCACAGCACGATTTTAAAAGCAATGTATTTCTACTGCCTGCAGCACGTCTTTTTCTCCGGTCGGGTTGAGGAAGACCGGAAGCTGTGTGGTTCATAAAAACATGTTCTTACTCAAGCCACAGTTATTGCTTTTATTTGAAATCGTATAATTTTGGACTTTTGTTGCCGTCTGTGAGGAAAATAAATGGGGCTCAGAGCCTCAGGATACAGAAATCTGTATTTCTTTAATCTTTTTTTCCTTCTAATTCATTATTCTTTTCAAAATAAAACACTGTTATTTACTCACCAATAACACTCAATTATCCTTGCTTTTATTTATTGATTTAATTCCATAATCTCGGGCTTTTTTGGCGTCCGTCAGGAACTGAATTTCAAAATAAAAATAACCGGAAACAGACGTAGGCATTTTGAGCAATTACCCAAGATCCTCAGCTATGGTTTAAGCTCGCTGATTGGATGTTTTAGCCGCAATGCATGCTGGGATTTGGTGTTAATATGATATGAAATCCGGGAAAACATTTAAAAAGAATAAAATAATACTTAATTAAATAATACTTAATTAAAAGTGTTCTTGCAATTCTCTTTGAAATTCATCACATAACGGCACATATAATACATATTACAGATCTGCCGTAGTTCTTTATTTATAGAGCCTTGATGAGAAGACCTTTGGAAAAACAGGAAGAAATACCGCCGAAACGGAATACTTGACGGTGGCGCAACTCCAGTTCGAAACCCGCTCCCGCCCCACTGTGTCAGGCCGTTGTGTTCTTGGGCAAGACACTTCACCCGAATTTGCTCCTCTGGGTATAATCCACAGTAGATGACCATGACATGTATTTGTAAAGCGCTTTGAGAGTCATTGATAAAGCGCTATAATAAATATAAGGATTATTATTATCATAAATATATCAACAATTAAACAAAATCTTCAATTTCTCTTCACACAATACGTCTCCTTGCAGTATCAACACTAATTCGGCTGACTTTTTTGCACCGCCTGGTGGTTAAAGCACGTTATTGAATTATTGTTTTTATGTGTTATATTTGATTAAAAACATATGAAGAGTACATACTTTCATAGGGGGAAAGTAGAAGGTCCGTGATAGAAATATAGAATATAAAAAATCAAGAAGATACTATAAGTGATCTCTACAATAAAACAGTTTAGTGCAGGATGTACAAAGATATTAATAGGAGGAGGTGCAAAACAGAACAACGAATTAACCTTTATTTAAACATTAAATAATACTTTAGATTAAGGTCTTCTTTTAAATAAGAAAAACACTTTGGGGGTATCTATCAACAGATAAATATTAAGCCTGACAAAGTACTTAACGTCTAATATATTGCTTTCCTGCTATGTTAACTATGTTGAAGCACTTATTTTAACTGATATTATACACATGAATTATACTGTTATGTATGTAGATAGAATAAGAAATGTGCAGAACATGACAGTTTAATGGTGGAGGGACACACATATTGATAGATGTCTTGTAATGCGCTGTTGAGGAACCTGCGACCCAAGTTTTTCATTCATTGCATAACTACACCGTAGTTGTGGAAATGATATGTCAATAAACCTTAGAAAATCTTTAATTAACTATTAGTAGAGAATAACGAATAATGAATATACTTTATTACTCGTTTCCATTCATGTCAATTGCAGATAAATGTTTCGTCTTCTCAAGCACCAACTATCAAATATCTCTCCTGAATGAAAATATTATTCTCGGCTACGACATAACCACCTTGTTACGACTGGAGCACACAAAAACTGATAGGACCCAAATGCACGACTCTAGACAAAAGATGATTCAAAAAAGGTTTGACTGTGATGATAAAACAAGGTAATCCATTCACAAGGTTCAAAACGATCTGGCACTTGGCACAGGGAACACACAGAATATATACAAAAGCAAGGGACTCCACAGGTGCAAACAATAAGGGCGGGGCAGGTAATCAGGTCCGTGGACAAACAGGCAAGGTAGGAATCAAACTACCTGAAATGAGAAATGACAAAGTAAAACAGGAAATGGCAAACACGGACTTGACAATATAGACTCACAGAGAAATAATACTAACAGATCTGACGAGACACAACACACCTTTTTGAGGCCTCAATGTATTTCTCCTTAAGTCCGGAGCCCCCTCCTTGTGCACCGCTGTAGGGAGAGAGGGAAGAAACTGCCTTCTCCCTTATCAGTGACACCCATAAATCATTAGGCCTCACACTCAATTTAACAAACCACTTGTGTTTTGTTTATACTGTAAATATAGAAAAACCTAACATATCATTGTGGGTTATACAAGAATATAATTGATTATATCTGATTATAACTAACTTTCGATTTAATTATTCAACCTGATATGGAGATCTCAACAAGGGCTAGAATAAGCCAGTAACTGCATGGAAAGTTTGCAAATAACGGTAATTTCATCATTTCAACTTGGGGATTCCAACATCCAGCAACCCATGCATACTAACGAAGTAAAGAGGAAGGAAGCCAGGCCCTCTTCTATCATCTGTCTCGTCATGTCACAAGATAACAGAAGTTTTGTTTCAACACCACATCCTTTTCTGTTCTGGGCAGAGCAGATTTAAATAACAGGTAACACACAGTACCTTCTGGCATGTTTATACACACAAAGAGACGAGTTGAGCAGCGATGAGTCTAACAGCACCAGTGCGTGGGTTTATTCTCCTTCTTATCTCTCTACAAGGTACTGTACATCTTCATTTGTATTTCTAAAGATCTATTCTACAGGACTGAGTGATTACCCGTAATGAGTCACTGGAGCCGCGATAGATTTGATCATCTATTTGATATTAACCTTTAAAATCATGCAACACAACACACTCGTTGAAATTGGAAATGAAAAATGAACTTATGTGAGTTTTATGTATCTTAGCGGAGGAAGTCATCAGTCTTGGTCGTTTAGAAAACAATTATAATTCCATTAGTATAAAGCAACATGTCTGTTTCTTTAGCTTAGATCTAGTCTGGATCGGCCATGCTTATACGGAGAAAGAACAATGTGTTCATGGACAAAAGGCTCAAAACATAAGGCTTAAAAAACGTAAAATGCTGATTTAAAAAATAAAATGCCCAAAGTGCTTGAAAGCCAGACTATCCAGCCAGTGCCATTGACCTCGTTGAGCCATTTATGCTCCCCTAATAAGACATTATATTAACAAGAGTACAAGTTTCACATCTCTTTTGTTGCATGTCTCTTTTCTATCTTTGCCTTGACATGCCAGCCCCTAACAACTCATGCTCTACTTCTTCTTTTCTGAAAAGCACTTTCCTGTTACCTCACTGATCCTCCGCTATGATGCCCTGCTTCTCTGTTACTCAGATAGATAACTGAAGAAATGCACGATGCATAAAGGAATACTTTAAATGGAAATGAGCATTTGTATATCAATATAAATAAGTCATGTAAAATGGAAGTTAATGGGGACTGCGTTTAATAAAAGACAAAACTGAATAAAAACATCGATTTATAAGCTTCAAACAACTCGTGCATTATAATCAAGGTCTATTCATTTGTGTGCTCACTACTTCCAAAAAGCTTGCATACTTGACTCTTAATCACACTTCTGCAAAAACATTCACGCTCAACCCTGTCTCCCACGTTACGTTCGTTATGAACGTATCTTAAATACGTTTATTTTCTACATATCTTTGCCATTTATTGTCTTGCTTATAATAATGATAATAGTCATTTATAAATATTATTTTGGAGCACACATTTTGAAATCAGTAATTTTGTAATTTCGCCAGCTGTTACTCTCATGCGCGAGGCAGAAAATAATAGTTGTAACATTCCAAAAAGCTGCTGTGTCGTTTATTGCACCTCAAACATTAACGGTACGTCCACACAGCAGCTTTTCAAAAATCTTGAAAATCTTGGAGCTGGGCGTGTCTGACAGCTGGGGGATTTTTTTCGAGCAACGCGACCAACAACCAATCACATGAATCTCCCGCCCCCGACATACAAAGCAAAAAACCCCGGGGATTTTATGCGAGCAATATATATATATATAAACTCCCCAAACAGGCGAAAACCTACCAGTTTCCCCCACTGCCACCTCCCTCCATGCCTGGTTCCTCCGGTTTGTATCCCGTTAATAGTTCTGGTCGTAAAGAACCGGGTGATTTTCTACCGTCATTTCTCGTTTGGAATATGAGGATTGGCTAGCGCTTCTACTGTCAGATTTGCATAAACGTGATTTGATTGGCTGGCGCTTCCAGCTCAGCTTCAAAAGTTGAACATTGCTCAACTTTTGAATCCTGAAAATCCTGGAAATCTTCGCTTCGCTCCCACACAATGCAGTTTGGCGAAAAGCGAGGCAAAGTTTCGTCATCCCCATTCAAAGTCAATGGACAGAGAAGCGTTGGAAGCGTTGGAAGATTTGTTTAAAGCTGCTGTGTGGATGTACCGTAAGACAAATCCAGAGTTACGTGTTTCTGTACTTCCTCTAAGAAGAAAGGACAGTAACAGAAGATCTCTGTGACGCCAGATGTGGTGTTGTTAATGCAATATTTTATCCGAAAAAAAAAGGGGGTAGGGTTAGGGTTAGGGTAATGTTGTGAATCGAGTGGCCCATGGTGGTGGTGGGGTTATGGTATGGGCAGGCGTGTGTTATGGACGACGAACACAGGTCACTCGATTCACAACATTACCCTAACCCCTAACCCTACTTTCTCCCTATGTATGTACTCTTAATATTGTTTTCATCAAATAACATTATTCAACAAAAATAACATTATTCAACAAAAACCACTAGGCGGTGCACACAAGGTACACACAGCATACTAATAATAACTTTGTATTATTAGTGTAGGACACTTATGTATGTATAACATACATCATGTTTTTACATACTTTTACAGGATATTGCTTTACTATTTCCAATGTTTTACTTCTACACATTAATATCTGATTTGTAAAACATCACAGACAGAAAGGCATACCCGTCATTTAATGGTAAGCTATTGAAATTGTGATTCTATAGATGTGTCTCCCATCACCCAAAACCCCTGACTGTTCTCTCAACTCAGTAGTTACATTCTTATATTCAAAGAAAATCAGTAATATCTTTAAAAACTACAAGTCCTTTTCTATCAGCTGTGCACCGTTATGGTGTAAATCTACCAATTAGATCAAATATAAAAGTCAGCCGAATTACTGTTGATACTGCAAGGAGACGTATTTTGTGAAAAGAAATGCAAGATGTTGTTTAATTGCTGATATATTTATGATCCAAGTCACATATTCAGTTTTGGCTGCAGTTCTCCTGTTTGTCGAGAAGTCTTCTCATCAGGGCTATAAATAAAGAACTACGGCAGATATGTAATATTTAATGCGGCCGAACCGTGTATTACAATGCCGTTATGTGATGACTTTCAAAGAGAAAAGCAAGCACGCTCGGAATAAAATATATTTAAAAAATGTTTTCGGATATCATATTGCATTAACATCATATCCCAACATGCATTGCGGCTAAAACATCCAATCAACGAGCTTCAAGCTGAGGATTTTGGGTAATTTGTTCAGTGGGTTTGTGGTGTGTATCGCTCGAAATGTCCCTTATAGGCTTACGTCTGTTTCCGGTGACTTTATTTATGGCTAAAAAGCCCAAGATTATAGAATTAAACGAATAAATAAAAACAAGGATAATTGTGTGTTATTGATGAGTAAATAACAGTGTGTTATTTAGAAAAGAATAACAAATTAAAAGGAAAAAAAGATTTTAAAAAATACAGATTTCAGTATTCTGAGGCTCTAAGCCCCATTTCTTTTCCTCACAGACGGGAAAAAAAGTCCGACATTATACGATTTAAAACAAAAAGATAAAACACTGGGCATGTAATTTACGTTAGAATAAATAGAATGGTTTTGAATAATAGATGAGAGTTAAATCTACTTCACTTTACAGCCCCGCCCACTTTAGGGGAAACCAACGCTGTCATTTGAACAGCGATCAAGCCTGAAGCCACAGAGATCTTCTGTTACTGTCCTTTGTAGAGGAAAGTTCAGAAACACGTAACTCTGGATTTGTTTTAATGTTTGAGGTGCAATAAAAAACACAGCAGCTTTTCGGCATTTTAAACTATTATGTTCTGCCTCGCTCATGAGAGTAACAGCTGGCGAAATTACAGCCTCGCCTACTGATTTTAAATGTGTGCTCTAAAATGATATTTATAAATGACTATTATCATTATTATAAGCAAGACAATAAATGGCCAAGATATGTAGAAAATAAACGTATTTCAGATACGTTCATAACGAACGTAACGTGGGAGAAAATACGTTTCTAGCTAAACGGAATTGAGAATGCAGTTTAGTTCTGTGGGAACGTAGTTTTTAGGAGACAGGGTTGTCACGCGAGCCGATGTGAAACAGTCCATAGTAAGAAAAGAGTGTTTTAGAAAGCAGTGAGCTTACAACTTTAAGTGTAAGTGTATCACCAAAAGAGCTGTGACGTGAACAATATTCTGTTTTTTTAATAAGCTCATATACCTGCACATATTAAGTTCAGTCAAATTATATTGTACAGTCTGATTGTGGTTTCTGATGTGCTCTGTGTTTCAGTGGTTCAGGGTCAGGATGACTGGGGAGTGACTTTCTCTTCTACTGAGATCTGTGCAGTGAAAGGATCAACAGTGGAGATAAGATGCAGCTTCACATACCCATCTAGAGTAGAGAAAACCTTCTGGTTCACTAAATGGAAAGATGGTGAACCTGTAGATCTGACCACAGACGCAGAGTACGCAGGTCGTGTAGAGGATCTCTGTGGAAACAACATCTGCACTCTGAGAATCAGAAACCTGAGAGAGAGCGACTCAGCTGAGTACAGGTTCAGGATCACAACAAACCAAGACGTGTATGCTAGTGAACCAGTCACTCTGTCTGTCACAGGTAACACTTTGTTTGTAACTATGTAAGTTAGCTCAACATTTGGTCAACACTGCAGTGAATGTTACTGCATCTACTACACATACGATGACAGTTCAGATTAACATGTTTGTTCCTTACAAATCCAGGTCTCCAGGTGAAGGTGACCGAAACAAGTTCCTGCACAGGAAGCTGTATATATGCAACACTAACGTGTCTCAGCAGTTGTCCTCCAACTTCTGGTCCTCCCTACATCTGGTACAAGAATGGACTGAAATTGACAGAAGTGGGAGAACATTTTTATTACTTTTTCTATCCTGAAGAAAGCTATGCCTGTGCTGTTAAAGGATATGAGAATTCCCCCTCTCCTTCAGTGTGTGAGTTCACTTACAGTCTTCCACCAACATGATGCCTTACCTTATTACATAAAAGGGAGACACTGTCCCCAGCAATACATTCAGCCCTGAGTTAAGGCAATTACATTTTCATAATGATTAACCAAAGATATTTTATTTTTCAGGTGTTAATGGTCAAGCCTGCAATACAGTGGCTTACAGTGAAAGAAGCATCTGTGCCTTCAAAGGATCCTCAGTGGACATTTCCTGCACGTACAGCAGTTATGAATATTATGTTCAATCTAAATTCTGGTTCGGTCCTGAGCGTAGTGAACAGGGACAGATTCCCTCTCAACCTGAGGACCTTAGTGAAGACTCCCAGTATGCAGGTCGTGTTCAGATCCTTGAAACAGAGAGAGGACGCTCCACTCTGAGGATCTCTGACCTGAGAGACTCAGATTCAGCTCAGTATCTCTTCAAATTCAAAACACCAAGCTTTGAATGGAGGAGTGATTTACCTGGAACCACTCTGACTGTCACAGGTACTGATCAACACACTGATGAAAATCCACTTTATACCTTTAAATACAGTCCTCGCTCTCACGTGATCAGCCTCGCAGCTATTCAACAATTAATATGTTTACGAAAAACAAAAGTTAACATTGCTGCATATCAAAATCTTCCTAAACCACCAGCCATACACCAGCCAGCGATAGAGATGTTTGGACCTCACATTTCTTTACATTCAAAGTTGTAAGAGATGCATTTGACTTCAGAATGCAACATTTGGGTGGAAGATTTCTGTAATTCAGTTTTTTCTAACATGGTGCATCCCTAGTTTTTAAGTAGATTGTGGCTAACATTAGACGTCAGAGCAGTGCGCCGTTTCGTAATGTTTGTGTCACAATAATTATGATATATATTTATGATTATCACTTTCCCCATGAGCCTGCATGATAAGGTGTATTCAGTCACTTGTAGTTTCATTTCACTTTTCTTTTGCTCGATTACACGGAAATGGTAATTGAAAATGGCACTTAGAGAAGTTAAGGGAACGTTTTGATATAGGAAAAGGTGTGTATATTGCAATATTTAAGATGTAAATGAATAACAGTTTATGGGACTATAAAAAAACTGTTCTCATCACCCCCCACCCCTTACATAACAAACCCTCAAATAAACCGCTGGACCAAGTGATATAATATTGTGTCATTTCAAATGTTTATTTTACTCATATCCAGCTCTGCAGGTGCAGGTGATCACAGCAGCAGTCCAGCAGTCTGATACCTTAGCAGAGCTGAAGTGTCAGAGCAGCTGCAGTCCAGCTGGTGGTGTTTCCTACGTCTGGTTCAAGAACGGAGAGAAAATCCCCACAACAACGAGATCTTCTTATAAAGGCTTGCTTCACCACGCAGACCTGATCTCATGTGCTTTTGAAGGACACGAAGACTTCCCCTCGCCTGCAGTGTGTGAGTTTACTCACACACACACACACACACACACACACACACACACACACACACACACACACACACACACACACGCGCGGCACGCACGCACGCACACACACACACACACCCACACACACACACACACACACACACACAATGACATAACGATGACAATTTCAGAGGATTCTTCTGATGTTATGATCCACACCCCTCTAATATTTTATTCTCATCTTTTTCTAAGGTTCGAAATCTAAGTATTTATCTAAGTATTTATCAAGTAAATACTGCGTTAAAGGTTAAATACACTGCTATGATGTCCTACGTCAACATTATATATGTTTTCGTGCCTCTGTTCACTGGAAACAATATTAAAACATTTAAAAGTATAAACCCAGTTAGAAACAAACATCAGAACATTCCTCTGTATGTAAATTAATATAATATAAAATAGTAAAAAGATGTGTTTGATAATGCTAAGAAAGTCTGTCTACTGATGAGTCTGATGAATGTTTCTGATGTGCTCTGTGTTACAGTGTTTCAGGGTCTGGATGGCTGGGGAGTGACTTACAATTCTACTGAGATCTGTGCAGTGAAAGGATCAACAGTGGAGATAAGATGCAGCTACACATTCCCATCTACATGGAGAGGCAGAGTTAACACAGTTAAGAACAAATTCTGGTTTGTTGAAAAGAATGATGGTGAACCTGTAGATCTGAAAACAGAATCAGAGTATGCAGGTCGTGTAGAGGATCGCTGTGGAAACAACATCTGCACTCTGAGAATCAGAAACCTGAGAGAGAGCGACTTAGCTGAGTACAGGTTCAGGATCGAAACAAACCAAGCAGGAGGAACATATAGTGGTTCACCTGGAGTCACTTTGTCTCTCACAGGTAACACCAATCAGTTCCAAATGTTCAACATTAAGAAAACAATTATATAAATGCGAAGTGTTTTTATATACATGAATGTTGAGTGTTTATTCTTAAATAACCTTCCTGTTCCTTCTTCACAAATACAGATCTCTCGGTGCAGGTGGAACACAAATATTCCAGCAGAGCAAACCTGAAGTGTCAGAGCAGTTGTGATTTACCTGATGATGATTACGTCTGGTACAAGAACGGAGGGAAAACTATGTCAAGAACTTCTTCTCTTCAGGTTGACATTAATTATCTGGACAGCTATTCCTGTGCCTTGAAAGGATTTGAGGACTCTCCCTCCCCTTCAGTGTGTGAGTTCACTTCACTACCTTATTCTAACATAACACCATCTAGTGGAATCCATAGCTAACTGTATAGGGTTTGTGACTTCTCACCAACTCTGGTAAAAATATAGTTTAAAAACTTGGTTTAAATGTTTCAGGTGTCACTGGTCGAGACAGCAACACGGTGACTTCCATTAAAGGAAGTATCTGTGCCCCCAGAGGATCATCAGTGGACATTTCCTGCAGGTACAGCAGTAATGACTGTATTACATCAAAGTTCTGGTTCAGACCTGAGCGTAGTCATCAAGGACAGATTCCCTCTCAACCTGAGGACCTCAGTGAAGACTCCCAGTATACAGGTCGTGTTCAGATCCTTGAAACATGGAGAGGACGCTCCACTCTGAGGATCTCTGACCTGAGAGACTCAGATTCAGCTCAGTATCTCTTCACATTCAAAACACCAAGCTTTGAATGGAGGAGTGATTTACCTGGAACCACTCTGACTGTCACAGGTACTGATCAACACACTGATGAAAATACACTTTATACCTTTAAATACAGTCCTCGCTCTCACGTGATCAGCCTCGCAGCTATTTAACAATTAATATGTTTACGAAAAACAAAAGTTAACATTGCTGCATATCAAAATCTTCCTAAACCACCAGCCATACACCAGCCAGCGATAGAGATGTTTGGACCTCACATTTCTTTACATTCAAAGTTGTAAGAGATGCATTTGACTTCAGAATGCAACATTTGGGTGGAAGATTTCTGTAATTCAGTTTTTTCTAACAAGGTGCATCCCTAGTTTTTAAGTACATTGTGGCTAACATTGGACGTCAGAGCAGTGCGCCGTTTCTTAATGTTTGTGTCACAATAATTATGATATATAATTATGATTATCACTTTCCCCCCTGGAACCACTCTGACTGTCACAAGTACTGATCAACACACTGATGAAAATACACCTACACTTTATACTTTCAAATACAGTCCTAAGCTCCCACGTCATCAGCCTCGCAGCTATTCAACAATGAATATGTTTACGAAACAAAAGTTTACATTGCTGAATATCAAATTATTCCTAAACCACCAGCGATAGAGATGTTTTGACCACACATGTTTACATTAAAAGTTTTAAGAGATGCATTTGACTTCAGAATGCAACATTTGGGTGGAAGATTTCTGTAATAAGTATTTGGTCAATAACAAAAGTTCATCTCAATACTTTGTTATATACCCTTTGTTGGCAATGACAGAGGTCAAACGTTTTCTATAAGTCTTCACAAGGTGTTCACACACTGTTGCTGGTATGTTGGCCCATTCCTCCATGCAGATCTCCTCTAGAGCAGTGATGTTTTGGGGCTGTCGCTGGGCAACACGGACTTTCAACTCCCTCCAAAGCTTTTCTATGGGGTTGAGATCTGGAGACTGGCTAGGCCACTCCAGGACCTTGAAATTCTTCTTACGAAGCCACTCCTTTGTTGCCCAGGCGGTGTGTTTGGGATCATTGTCATGCTGAAAGACCCAGCCACGTTTCATCTTCAATGTCCTTGCTGATGGAAGGAGGTTGTCACTCAAAATCTCACGATACATGGCCCCATTAATTCTTTCCTTTACACGGATCAGTCGTCCTGGTCCCTTTGCAGAAAAACAGCCCCAAAGCATGATGGTCCCACCCCCATGTTTCACAGTATGGTGTTCTTTGGATGCAACTCAGCATTCTTTCTCCTCCAAACACGTCACGTTGAGTTTTTACCAAAAAAGTTCTATTTTGGTTTCATCTGACCATATGACATTCTCCCAATCCTCTTCTGGATCATCTAAATGCTCTCTAGCAAACTTCAGACGGGCCTGGACATGTCCTGGCTTAAGCAGGGGGACACGTCTGGCACTGCAGGATTTAAGTCCCTGGTGGCGTAGTGTGTTACTGATGGTAGCCTTTGTTACTTTGGTCCCAGCTCTCTGCAGGTCATTGACTAGGTCCCCCCGTGTGGTTCTGGGATTTTTGCTCACCGTTCTTGTGATCATTTTGACCCCACGGGGTGAGATCTTGCGTGGAGCCCCAGATCGAGGGAGATTATCAGTGGTCTTGTATGTCTTCCATTTTCTAATAATTGCTCCCTCAGTTGATTTATTCACACCAAGCTGCTTACCTATTGCAGATTCAGTCTTCTCAGCCTGGTAGAGATGTTAAGATTCACCGATTCGCATCGGTGCACCGGCATAAACGTTCAAGATGCGAGTGCACCGGTTGAAAGAGTGCACATCGGCTACAGTTTGGGTTGAACCGGGTTGAACTCGCGATGCATCGATTGCGTAGCGTCTTTGCATCGGTAAAAAAACGATTCATTCATATAAAATCCCCTCATCTTGTCAACGCTCAGCAGAGACGATCTTTGATATTTGCTTCGCCACTACGGAGGCCGAGAGTCTCAGTTATCAACACACACGGAAGTTGAGGAGAAAGAGAAACACAGCGCACCGAAAAATACCTACAAATCAAACGTTTGGCAACACTTCGGATTGTTCAAGAAAGACGGTGTAATAGTCCTTTATGCTATATAGTTGACCGCAGGTCATGGAGAGTAATAAGGTATCCGTAGACCTTTGTATGAGGTATCTTTATTACTTAACAGGTCTACAGCCATGATACATAGATCCGTCCTAGATGCGGGCTTGCATACACACAGTATCACTCCGCAGCCGCACCCCATCAGTAACGTCCTGATGGTATATGTGCGCGGCACTATATACTACAGACGGTCAACTTGAAAAATCGCTCGCAAATTGTTAACGATGCCGAGCCAATTTAAAGTACACACGTAGTACGAGGAACTTAGCGACGCACATAAAGAGGCGACATGGGGTCTGCGGCTGAAAAGAGAAACCTGAAAGTTAGACATGTGAGTTAAATAGTTAGATCCTAGGAAACCGCTGGCCCGGACAACGTAGAACCTTTCTTTTTAAAGATAGCTGCAGATTTTATTGCTCCACCTCTTACTTCTCTTTTTAACCTCTCCCTCAGCACGAACACAATTCCAAAAGTATGGAAGTCAGCTTATGTCTTGCCTTTACTAAAAGGAGGGGAGGCAACTATTTTAAATAACTATAGGCCAATCTCTAAATTGTCAGTTCTGGCTAAGGTGCTCGAACGCCTTGTGAGTGAACAAGTAAAGGAGTTTTTATGTATAAATGATATCCTGTCTGAGCATCAGTCAGGATTCAGAAAGAAACACAGTACCATCACTGCGACAATGAAAGTGGTAAATGACATTACTACTATTTTAGATAATAAGCAGAGTTGTGCAGCTCTGTTTATTGACCTTTCCAAAGCGTTTGACACCGTTGATCATCGCATCTTAAAGCAGAGGCTACTCAGTATTGGCATATCCAGCCATGCAGTGGGGTGGTTTGTGAACTACCTCTCTGAAAGGTCCCAATGTGTTCATTTTGATGGGCTGTCTTCTGAGTGGTTAACCATTTCTAATGTGTGTTTTAGGACCACTTTTATTCTCCATATATATTAACAGCGTAGGTGATAAATGTGGATGAAGCTACTTTACATTTTTATGCTGATGATACTGTGATGTACTGTGCAGGTCCCTCCATTAAGGAGGCTGGTGTTAAATTACAAGCTGTTTTTAACACTATTCAGGCTCAGCTCTCTGAATTAAAGCTTCTTTTAAATGTGGATAAAACCAAGGTAATGCTCTTTTCAAAAGCTAAAGAGACACCAGAGCCTGTTTTAGATATTGTAACTACGCAAGGAACAAAACTTGAAGTTGTTGCCTGTTACAAATACCTGGGTATCTGGCTTGATGATTGTCTCTCTTTTAAACTTCATGTCAATAACCTGCTAAAAAAACTGAGGGTTAGGCTAGGTTTCTTTTACAGGAAACAAGTCCTGTTTCTCGCTTGAGGCCAGGAAAAGGCTAGTCACTGTGACCTTTGACCTGTGCTGGACTATGGGGATTTGTTGTATATGAATGCACCTGCCAATTGCCTGAGCAAATTGGATGCTGCGTATCACAGTGCTCTGAGATTTGTCACAAATTGTAAAGCGCTTGCCCATCACTGTACCCTGTATACCAAGGCAGGTTTACCATCTCTCTCTGTACGGATGCTCAGTCACTGGTACATGTTTATCTATAAAGCTTTGTTGGGTAAACTCCCTGTATTATATCTGCTCTCTGATAACTGTTGGGAGATTTTAGTGGAGAACTTGTCCGCATTTCAAATCTCCGCGCGTCCCTAAAACAAGCTGGTTATATTACAGGAAGGAGTCCAGAGCATACAACTAACCGTTTAACAATAATCTACTTTAATGGTAATATACAATGCAATACAATCAATACATTACCATACAAAACCATATTATATCATATGCATAATGTCAGGAGTAGGCCTACTCCTGGCTCCTGCCCACAGGCCGCCAGAACCTTCCAGTCCGAGCGACGCGAGAAGAGAGAGGGAGAGTAAAGGCTGGATAGGCTTTCATACCAATGATACAGGAAGGGGTGGAGTTTAAGGACAACTGGTCGTCTGTTCTGGTCATCTCAAACAAGCACCTCTGACCCTCACTGTCTCCTATTTCTGCAGCTTCCACACACATCCCCCCCCACATTCCAGAGACCACAGTGGGGTCTTGCTCCAGCTCCCCCACAGCAATAAAACCCTTAACAGCCCTTTTAAGCTTATTCAATATTTGCATGAATACATACAAATATTTCCTTACATAACACAGAGAGTTGCAAGCAGCTATTGTCTGAGGTCACATGATGTAGTCTTGTTAGATGTGCCAAGAGCAAGGACTGTCTCAGGTAAGACAGCTTTTATGTGCGCAGCTCCACTTGCTTGGAACAATCTTCAGCAAGAATTGAAACTGAGTAATCTCATTCCTCTGCATGTTTTTAAAGCTAGGGCTAAAGGAAATGCTTGCTGATACAATGGGCGCTTGTAAATGTCTATAACTATGTATCCTGTAAATATAATGTATAATGTCCTTTATTGTTTTATGTTTCATGTGGAACCTATATGCTGCAGGTCTCCCTTGAAAAAGAGATCTATGATCTCAATGGGACCAATCTGAATAAATAAAGGTTTGAAATGAAATGAAATGAAATCACTCAGTGAGGTGTTCTGTCAGAGAGAGTGGTGTTTAGTTTACAGCAGCCTGTGAAGGCCAATAATAATTTAAATGTCTTCCTTACTGTAAGCAGTTATGAAATACCTGTTTGTGAAAGGTTATTCTTTATTGTTCCCATAGAACCCACTGCTTTCTGCTCACTGGTGAGTTAGCCTATGAATGAGTGTTAAGCACATCAGGCTGGCAGCTGTATGGGCATTGCACTATGGTAGCTGTTATTTGCACATTGTTAATCATGAGCAATGCATCCTTACATTGTTTAAGTGTGAGGTGTTATAACATTGTACTGTAGCTACTCTGGAGAGCTTTTAAAGGTAAAACAAATAAACGGCATGATGGGATGTGCAGTACCAAATGTGTAAAGCACTTTTTGTTAATGTATGATTTGCTGCATATAAGGAATAAAACAAAAATCCTCTGTCGTACCATATTGAAGTATCATTATTTTTGCATCGTGTTGAATCGCATCGTATCGCACCGAATCGCATAATGTTGAATCAAATCGTATCGAACTGTATCGCAACAGGGGTGAATCGTATCGTATCGTATCGCCTGGTGTTTCAAATGTATCGTTAATGTATCATATCGTGGCAACGTATCGAGATGTGCATCGCATCGGCCTCAGTGATGGAGATGCACATCCCTACAGCCTGGTGCAGGTCTACCATTTTGTTTCTGGTGTCCTTTGACAGCTCTTTGGTCTTGGCCATAGTGGAGTTTGGAGTGTGACTGTTTGAGGTTGTGGACAGGTGTCTTTTATACTGATAACGAGTTCAAACAGGTGCCATTAATACAGTTAACTAGTGGAGGACAGAGGAGGCTCTTAAAGGAGAAGTCACAGGTCTGTGAGAGCCAGAAATCTTGTTTGTTTGCAGGTGACCAAATACTTATTTTACCGAGGAATTTACCAATTAATTCATTAAATATCCTACAATGTGATTTCCTGGATTCTTACCCCCCATTCTGTCTCTCATAGTTGAAGTGTACCTAGGATGACAATTACAGGCCTCTCATCTTTTTAAGTGGGAGAACTTGCACAATTGGTGGCTGACTAAATACTTTTTTGACCCACTGTAATTATGATTATCACTTTCCCCATGAGCCTGCTTGATAAGGTGTAAATGGAAATTGGAAATGGCACTTAGAAAAGTTAAGGGAACGTTTTGATATAGGAAAAGGTGTGTATATTGCAATATTTAAGATGTAAATGAATAACAGTTTAATGGGACTATTAAAAAATACTGTTCTCTTCATCTATCAGCCCCCCACCCCTTACATAACAAACCCCCAAATAAACCGCTGGACCAAGTGATATAATATTGTGTCATTTCAAATGTTTCTTTTTCTCATATCCAGCTCTGCAGGTGCAGGTGATCACAGCAGCAGTCCAGCAGTCTGATACCTTAGCAGAGCTGAAGTGTCAGAGCAGCTGCAGTCCAGCTGGTGGTGTTTCCTACGTCTGGTTCAAGAACGGAGAGAAAATCCCCACAACAACGAGATCTTCTTATAAAGGCTTGCTTCACCACGCAGACAGGATCTCATGTGCTTTCGAAGGACACAAAGACTTCCCCTCGCTTGCAGTGTGTGAGTTTACTCATACACACACACACACACACACACACACACACACACACACACACACACACACACACACACACAGACACACACACACACACACACACACACACACATACACACACACACACACACATGCACGCACGCACGCACGCACGCACACACACACACACACACACACACACACACACACACACACTGACATTACAATGACAATTTCAGAGGAGTCTTCTGAATCTGAATGCAGATGCCGCAGTTATATATATAGAAAAAGAAAGCTTAACTACCGTAAAAAAGCCATCTTAGGTAAAGAGACATACAGATGACATAGATTTAGGTGGAGACCTCATTTTGAACAAAGAAGAATTACAAACAAAACTAAATATCAACAATAACAAAGAAAGATCATAAATGAGGTCATTCGAGGTTGCAGGTGCAAATGAGACATTTAGATTTTGCAAGCACCTGCAGCGTAATGTAATCTTGATGAGAGCCCACAAGATAATTTAAGGAGGTGAAATAATAAAAGCAGCAGCTATGGGTTTAACTGCAGTGGATTTGTTGTCTTCCTCCTTTCTGTGAGACGTACTGTACGATCCACATTTATATTGTAAGATAGTTCAAACCCTTTAGAAATACAGCACCATTTAGCATGCTAATACTATGTCTGTATGGATGGAAATAATGACTGTACACACAGTACCTACATTAACAAACAACACATGCTTTAAATAATTGCCAATGCATCGCTGTGTTGAACTTCCTCTATCGTCCTGCAGTCCTCAACATAACTTTAAATGAATGTTGTTTAGTGGATATCGTAGCTTTGATAAATATCTAGACATTTCTGCAGAGATGCCAGATGCTTTCCTTCTGTTAACGAGGAGAGATGTAGCAGGTGCAGCATACAGGAAGTAATCGATGTTTTTGTCGACTTGAAAGCAATTAGCAGTTGAATACTTAAAAATAAACTCTCATTATTTGTTATCTTAGTTTTACACGTGTCAATGTTCAAGTTTCCATTGACACCCTGCAGCCTTTCCACAGAGAAACACTCAACATAGCAAAGAAGACTATTTTCATGTACCACACCCTCTAATATGTATTCATTGATTTTGTCTAAGAAATACTGTGTTAAAGTTTTGTCCTGCCTCAGTGCACGAACATCACTCATACGGTACCTCATTCACACCAACGGTGTTTCAGGGCCGGTTCGGAGCTGGAGCTTGAAAAGCACCGGGTGTTCCTGTTCACACCGCAGCAGAGCAGCCTCTTAGCTCCGGAATCCGGTTCGTTTCAAGCACCAACAAATTGTCCGGCCAGAGCAAAAGCACCGCATACGTCACGCTTACGTCGAGGCGGGGGCAGGGACAGATCAACTCCTGAGCAAGAACAAGAAGCCCGCGTTGTATCCAGTTTGTACACAACAATGGAGAAACTTAACAAGAGTTTCAGAGTTTCAGTGTTTCTGCCATAGACCGTATATATAAAGGTGTCTGCTCATGGTGAAGCAAGGTGGAACCTGAGCATTCACGTTGATCACCTCTCATTATAACTCGTGATAAATCTATAAAACTATAAATATTAAACTTTACTTCACTCGTTCATTTGAGAACAGCTGTTACATACCTGGGTGAAGGTTACAGTTCATTTAAATGAAAGATACAACCTTACTCCACACTCATGGTTCAGTCCACCTTAAGAAATAAGACAGACATAGGAAGCAGTTGTGTTTTAAAAAAACCTTTATTGACACGAGTTCACTTTTTAAAAGAATATTCTAAACCACAGAAATGACTCCGGAAAAGCTGCTGATAGAGCCGTAAGAAATTAATGCAACTGATTTCATCCTCACGGTTTAGATTTATGAAGCAGGCACGCAAACGGTTACGTTATGACGCAAACGATGACGCAATGACGCAGCACCAGTCGGACTCCGGGCGGTGTGAAAAGAGCCAGAGCTAAACCGAAGAACTGGTTCTGAACCTGAAAAGCTCGAGTACGGAGCTTGAACCGGAGTTGCGTTGGTGTGAATGAGGTATTATGCGGCTTTCACACCAGCGCTTCTCCCTTTCTAGCTCCGAGCGGGAGATTTTCTGGTTCAGCTCCGGTTTCCCTTTTCTGCTCCCGCTCTGTTCACATCGCCCAGAGCTGCCGCTGCTGCGTCATGACGTCACCGTTTAAGTGCCTGCTTCATAAAATCCAAACCGCGCGGATATCCCTCACATCGACAACAACAACAATGGCCGATTGTATTGAAGCGCTGTTCGCTTTGGTTATCCTCTTACGAAATGAAATGGAAGGCATCGTACAACTTTACAAGGGATGACTTTACAAGGGACGACTTTACAAGGGACGACTTTACTTGGACCTTTACAAACATCACATGCGAAATGCAAGACTTCTTTGTGGTCTTCAGCATCTACCTCTCTGCCCCTGCCCCCGCCTCGACGTAAGAGAGACGTAAGCAACTCCGCCTCTTAGCTCCGAAGCTCTTGCCTCAAGACCGACAATTTTTTTGAGCTGGAAGTGAACCGGATTCCGGAGCTAAGAAGCGGCACCTCTGCGGTGTGAACAGGAAAAAACTGTACTTTTCAGGCTCCAGCTCCGACCTGGAGCTGAAAACGCGTTGGTGTGAAAGGGGCATTATACTCATAACTCTATACCTCAGACACTATGGCATAACATGGAAACAATACTAAAACTATATTCACAATATATTTAATCCATTAAGGTCAATTATTATAATATGAACAATGTAAGAAAAACCTTTAATACTGAGTTTTGTAGCGTTCCCCCAAGATCCTCAACCCAAAAACAGCTTAAGGAGGTGAACAAACAATAAGATAATTACAAATAAATGAAACAAGGTTCTCATACAGAGAGACGTACAACATTATAATAATCTTCAATAATACATTTTAGTTCGTAGTGATTAACATCACAGTCTTCATTCGTTGCCCTGTATCGACTAAAAATCAAGTGTACCTTATTGTGGTGTAAAGTTTCAATGTTGTGCACATTTTGGACAAAGGTTAAATCCGTCCAACATGCATTTTGTCAAACCATGTTCAAAGTCCAAAATGCAGCTACAGTTCATTCAGCATTCAATAATGTAGATACCTTTGTGATAATCTACTGAGCAACACATTCTTAATATTGTTAACACATCTCTTCCAGATGCTCCAAAGCCTCCCTCTGTGTCAGTGAGTCCCTCTGCTGAGATAAAGGAGGGCAGTTCAGTGACTCTGACCTGTAGCAGTGATGCTAACCCAGCAGCTAACTACACCTGGTACAAGAGGAATAGAAAAGAATACCTTCCTCTTTTAAAAAAAGAACCAAAGCTTGTCTTCAGCTCCATCAATTCCTCTGACTCTGGACAGTACTACTGTTCAGCTGGGAACAAGCTTGGGACGAAGGCATCTAACGACATCTCTATTGATGTGCATTGTGAGTCATTTTTGTTCGTTTCTTATATCTACCGAGAAGCTTCAGGAGATTATAGAAGCTTTGTCCAGTCTAAAGTCCCAGAATCAAACAATGACCCATCCATTTATCACTCCACCTTCAAAGTCTAAAATGCATCGACACAGCTATTCACATTTTGTGATTTAAATACTCTGTACAACATGTACTATGAGAAACAACTTCACCTAGGGTAATCCTTGCTAAACCCCAACCCCCCCGCCCCCGGGCGGAAAAACGCATCATCTGCATGACACAGCGTCTGAGGGCATCTTAATATTTAATAAACTATGAATGTTTTATATCCATGTAGCGGGAAGAAACTCAGCTAACTGATCTAAATATATAAAATCTACATTGATTCTGACTTTTCTACATCCAACTCACAGGTTTATCATTACTTTGAGAAAAAAGATTATTAATTTCCCCCTTTTAGAAGTGTAGTTATGGTCATTTTTTTGTCAGTCATTTTGTACCCTGTACAACATGAGAAACAACATCACCTAGGGTCATCTTTGTGAACACATTTCTCCTCAAGAACTGGAGCAGAACTTTCCCATAACTGGGCAAAAGTGTAAATCCAAGAAAAATCAATGCACAGTACCGCCCACATGGAAGAAAGGCTGAATATATTATGAGCAGAAGAAAGTCAGAATGAGCAGCTGCAGTGGAGCAAGCCTCAGTAACATCAGTAAGCATCAGCTTCTCATCCTCTTTTGACCTGAGGCTTCAGTAAAAGTCCGGTAAGGACAGTTCTGTTGGATGCCCTATTATGGTGTCAGTTAATTAATTATGTGGTGACTATTGCCACTCAACATCACCTGGGATTGACCAAACTGGGTTTAACGAATTGGACGCGTGTAATCTCCATGAATGACGAAGTTTAGCTTTCAATATATTTTATTTTCAAAGAAAACAGCGTGTTCACAGACACGATAGACACGCTAAAAAAACTATTGCTCTCCCACTCACAATCAATGCACCTGTGCCTGGAGATCACTTATATGCTGTTGCCCCATTACACCATCTAGTGTTCAAATAACAAAACATAGAAACCATTCTAATGGACGCCTCACATTATGTTAATCAGGCATGTCTGATAAATATTCAAGCATACAGTATAATAATACCACAAATGCAAATACTGTGACTCTGGCATAAAATGGACTATGGACTAGAGCTTACATTTTAAATTCTATATGTGCTATAGATGAATATTCATCCTGACCGTGGCCACTCAACAACTCATTATTTCAATGTACATTTGGAAATGTGTCTTTCTTATATCTTTCCAGTTGTGTGTATAAAACCGCAGGAGGTCAGTCTCCTAACCGTTTTTGCTAATCTAGTAAGCAACACATTGTCTTGGATGCAACTGGTGCGGTGTTAAACCAAATGTAAAGTACATGCAGCGCCTTTCTAAGTAAAGCCATAACAAATTGCAATCGCTTTTGTTATTGCAACATTTGAGGTCCCGGAGACACAATGCTACACAAACTGTGGAGAAACGTTGTTTGTCTTCAGTGTGAGGAGATTTTGAGTCACTTAACATTAGTGTGATGCATCTTCCTCAAAAAGATGAGGCCATGAAGAGAAAACTTGTGGCCAAATGTCATCATCAGGTCCATCAGGAAATATGTAAACTGCCATCTTTGCAGATGTGATAACACCCTGTCTCATGGAGCAGGGTTTCAGTTGTAGGTGGAAGTGAAGTGAGCTTACTCATTGTGTCGCTGCTTCTGGTTTGTTGTAATCATGTGCCCAAAAAACTGGTTTCTCTCTTTTGTCCTCCAGATGCTCCAAAGTCTTCCTCTGTGTCAGCGAGTCCCTCCGCTGAGATAGAGATTGGCAAATCATTGCAGCTGACCTGTAAAGGTGGCGCTAATCCAGCAGCTAACTACACCTGGTACAAGGACAACCAAACACTGCCTTGGGGGTCAAAAGACATCCATCAACTCGCCTCTATCACCTTAGAGGACAAAGGGAACTACCACTGCGAGTCTAAGAATAAGTACGGCCAGATCAACACTACATCAGTCCACATAGATGTCCAATGTAAGTCCAAAACATCAACAACTCACTAAATACACATGTGTTGAGTAGAGATAGTAATTGTTAATCTGTGATGATCTTTCCATGGTAGAAATATTATCTAAAATAAATTCATAAAGGACGTAACATATTCACATGCCATGTGTACGTTAAAAGAAGGTTTGTGATCCCTTGAGTCCTTCCTCCAGTCCATGCCAGCTTGGAAGCAATACCTCTAAAAAGAGTTAGATTTCATGTAACGTAATATGTTACTGTTACTTCTAAGGTTTCATTTGTTTTAGTCCAAAATGCCTCTGTGTTTGATAAAGGGATAACTCTTTATTGGCTGCAGCTGAAGGATTTGCGCCATTCGTGACATGAGCTCTCCATCTGTTACTCCGTGATTTGCCAACTTGGCTTTCGTTATGTAAATCTTAAGGATGAAAACATTTATCATTTTTCTAGTTTTATTTGTTTGGTCCATTTATGTCTGCTGAGAGAGTAAACCAACGTTTGATTATATCAAGTAGGGAATTAGTAGATCTACTAAAGATACACTTCTACACATTCTCTTCCAGATGCTCCAAAGCCTCCTTCTGTGTCAGTGAGTTCTGCTGAGATAGAGGAGGGCAGTCCAGTGACTCTGACCTGTAGCAGTGATGCTAACCCAGCAGCTTGCTACACCTGGTACAAGGAGGATGAAGACTCTCCAATAGCTTCAGGACAGATCTTCACCATCACTGACTTCAGAGCTGAACACAGTGGGAGTTATTCCTGTGGAGCCCAGAACAAGTTAGGACGTAGCAACTCCACCTTACATCTGACTGGTGTGGCAGGTAATTCATTTCGCACCACAGGATCTCCCAAGAGGCACAGCAACTTTAGCACTACAATTCTTTGAAGATCCAAGATGCAATTAACTGTTACACTCTCTGGACAGAATTTTAATTTTGAATTCTAAATCTGAGGTTTGCTGCTCGAAGTTGCTGGACTTTTGTGATACCCTAATAATTTCAATCACACACATAGTCTACTTCCCCTTTCTGCTAGGCCACAGGCATCGACAACAACCTCTGCATTACTCTGCATTGGGTTGTCAACCAGTACAACCAATCAATTTTTATTTTTGCCTTACCCCTTGTCATCTTGCTAAAGTGAGGCTTTTTGACTACTTGCAAGTCCTCCAAAACTCTGTGCTCTCTCAGTCGAGGTCAGCACTTCTTCACTTTTTACACGATGCTCGGAAAGGTCTTGCCTCCCTTTTTTTCAGTCACCGGACAGATTTCCAGAATATCATCGAGTCCCTCTCTTTGGCATCGAAATCTATAGTTTCCCAAATGTTCCATGAAATATTTATTTTGATTGGGCAGCATTCCTGATTAGGTGATTAACCTCATCACTATGTTGGGATCAGCTGACTGCTCTGCTAAAGAATCCAAGACAGAGATTTGAACATTTGAGTGCAAAGTCAACTATTAATCGTTAGTCTGGGGGGCGCCAATATCAACGGTTGTTTCCGGTTTTAAAAACACCCATTGTGCTGTTGATCAGTTATGGGATGCAAAAGCAAAAACAAAATGTGATGAGTTACTATTTTAAATGCTTCTCTCTTAAGATCTCAGATTTAATAATGACCAATAATCACCTGTTAAGGAACTAAAAAATAGCTGTAATACGAAAGCTAATTGTCACTGTTTCCCAGGTTCAATGAAATCAGTCGCTGCTGGATCAATAACTGCTGTTATTGCGGGTATCATATTCCTCATTGCCTTTCTGTTGATAAGGTAAGCAGTTCAGTTTTACTTTGATTATGTTCAGTTATTCTTCACAGTTATTTAATGTTAAGATTCATTTCTTTGTTAATTCACTTTCTTTTCCAGAAGAAAGAGGTCCTCGAAACCAACCACGGAAGCTGGAGAGATACCAGACAACGACGCTCAGGTGAGAAAGCAGATTTCAGGTGTCACCTAGGGTCAACCGTCACCTGCAACTAATTTCAACAGTGCATCATGTCCCAATTTGGTAACGTCCTTTTTCCCAAACTAAATATTTTACCTGATGGAAATTTGACCCAGGAGGTAGAATTGAGCATCCATTAATCACAGTGTTGAGGCTTTGATCCCTGTATGTAGGTTTAAAGACCAAAATAAACGTAATCAAGATGCTCTTCATGGGCCATGTGGTACTTTTTCGGTGAAGCTTTGTCGCCATCTGTGTGTGAGTTTGGTGAATCGGAAGCCTTTTTTCCGTGCTTACCAAAAAAAGTAGCAGGACTGCACCCTTGGAATGGACGAAAGGGCCATATTATTGAGCCGTCGTACACTTGCTGCCGAGCCTCCCGTTAAATCCCGTTTTACACACGCCCCTCCACGTTTGTAAAATATACGGACCCCGCGAGGTCTCGCCGGGGGTCCCGGCGCTACCGGGGGTCGCGACCTCGACCCCTCAACCCCTCGACCCGATGTTAGGCGCCCGTTACCGTATTTATGCCCTATATTTCCTTGCCGTACTCTGTTCCGCCTCGGACCACCAGATGGCACTGTCGGGGGTGCCAGAAACAAAATATGGGTCCACTTATCCAATATTTTTATGTATTTAAATATACATAATTTTGTGGGGTGGCCGACAACTCAATATAGTGAGTAAGTGAATTGCACAGTGTAATTCCAAAATAATAATAATTATAGTTGTTATAACTATTAAATATGCACCCATATTGACTTGGGTCAATTATAATAATAAATCACGAACTCAAGATTTGATGCCAAGGCCGGGTTGCGAACCCCGCTCTCGCACAGCAAGGAGTGGCGCTAAAAGCTTATTGAAATGTGTAATATATAGACTCCACTATGGCATAAAAAGACATTTCTCTATCGTTTTGGAGATCAAACTTGACAAATAACACATCAAATCACATCTACAAATCAATACGAAGCTAATGAAACCACTTTCAGACTCCTAGCGTATTTACAAGTTTGACAACGTAGCAATGGCTTTTCACATCACACCATTGTGTGATATATGAGTCGTTTGTACATTTTACTGGTGGAAAACAAAGCTAAATGTCTCGTTACTCTATTGACGAATCTATAGCAGCTGGATCCCTGAAATTCTACACCAGTGTACTACATATAGCGGGGAACATTTGCTGTGAATATCAATTGCGTCACTCAAATGCTTGATTTTATATCAATATTATTCCAATTAAAAGCTAATTTGTCCAAAAAGGCTACTAATTAATATCTTTTGATGACAACGTCTGATCGGTTCGGGCTCAATGGCTATTCCCCATCTCTGATTATTCTGCATCCAATGGTACCCTCCTTGAGTCTCTAGGACTTCAGGGGGCGGAGCTAGGGCAGTCAGACGCTAATGGCAGTAATGCACGATGGCATTTGATTGAAAAAAGGTTCTGGGTGGGCCAGGGTGCCCATATTTCAGATTCCTGATCTGGGCCTTATTTAGAGGCCCCCTGTGAAAAAATTATCTCTTTAGCCCTTTTCAAAGTACTTTAAACAGTCACGGAGCACTGCGGCTGCTCAAAAGGCCTAAACGGAAGGTTTTGTTACATTTTAAGCCATAACCTTTGACATTTAGTCGCACCAGAGGCATCCATTTGCATCTGCTCTCCGAGACGGTTAAAATGACATCAAGCTCAAAGCGGTCAGATTTTCCTTTGCGCTGTAAAGGGTACCGTACGGCATGAAAGCGTGACCTTTGACCTTTGGAGCTTTGTTACAAATCAAGCCGTAACCTTTGACATTAGGAGCAGCGGAGGCATCAATCTGCATGTACTCTTCGAGCCGGTTCCAATGAGAGCAAGCTCAAAGCGGTCGGACCTTCCTTTGCGCCGTCGAGAGGACTGTCGGCATTGCGAATGTGACCTCTGACCTCGGTTTTTGACCTTGTCCGAGGTCGCAGGGTCCCCATATTTTGCAAGCGGGTTCCACACAAGTGCAACAACACACTCTCGGAGTTTCGGAGCGCCAACCACATTTTTTCAATTTTTTTAATTTTCTTCCCAATCAGCCAACACAAGCCGGTCATATGCGAAGCTCCAGACAGCATTTTGCTCAAAGTTTGACATTTTATTGAAAAAGGTTCTGGGTGGGTTACAGTTTACATACTTCAGAATCCTGATCTGGGCCTTATTTAGAGGCCCCCTGTGAAACAATTATCTCTTTAGCCCTTTTCAAAGTACTTTAAACAGTCACGGAGCACTGCGGCTAGTCAAAAGGCCTAAACGGAAGGTTTTGTTACATCTTAAGCCGTAACCTTTGACATTTAGTCGCACCAGAGGCATCCATTTGCATCTGCTCTCCGAGACGGTTAAAATGACATCAAGCTCAAAGCGGTCAGACCTTCCTTTGTGCTGTAGAGGGCACCGTACGGCATGAAAGCGTGACCTTTGACCTTTGGAGCTTTGTTACAATTCAAGCCGTAACCTTTGACATTAGGAGCAGCGGAGGCATCAATCTGCATGTACTCTTCGAGCCGGTTCCAATGAGAGCAAGCTCAAAGCGGTCGGACCTTCCTTTGCGCCGTCGAGAGTACTGTCGGCATTATGAATGTGACCTCTGACCTCGGTTTTGACCTTGTCCAAGGTCGCAGGGTCCCCATATTTTGCAAGCGGATTCCACACAAGCTAAACAACACACTCTCAAAGGCTCGGAGTGCCAAGCACATTTTTGGATTTTTTTTCAATTTTTTCATTCTTCTCCAGCACTAGCCTCTCAGACTATTCACGTAAATCAGAATTATGTGAGAAATATTAAATGTTATTGAGAAAAAAAATTATGGGTGAGTTTAAGTTTCCATACTTCAGATTCCCAGACACATAAGTACATGGTAACAATATTTGGAAAGTGGGACCCACATTGGTTTGTCGTACACCCCCCCCCCACACACCATTACAAAATATTTGTCGTACGCCCCCCCCCCACACACACCATTACAAAATATTTGGTAACTGGGACCCATATTTCATTTCTGCCACCCCCCCATAAGTATAAGTACACACAGTACGTTAATATTTGTTTAATATATGGTAAGCGGGCCTCCTATTGACTTTCTGCCACCCCCCCATGAGTACAAGTACAACCCGAGTAGAACACCGCCACCTAGGGTCCAAGAACGTGCAGCACACAAATACGTTATTTCCGGCTCAAATATAGTGGCGACGGGCCTGCAAATCCGCTGGACCATCCCTTGGCCCAAATATATGGACGGCGCTGCTAAATCCCTATGGGAGAATTGGACGGCCGAGCACTAGAGTGCTTCCCAGTGTGCAGGCGATTACCATTCAGTACCTGTCATACTTTCTTTTTTCCTCCTGTTAAATTCAATTTGATAAATTCATAGCTATGCTTTTGTTAGACCTTAGTTTGCCTTTCCTCAGTCATTCTGTGTCATACGGTTATCAACATGATGTGTAAGGTGTCTTTGGTCTTTCCATTGCTTGGGATGTAAACATTTCCATACATACAAGCATTTTTTAAATATTGGTGGATACAATGACAATAACAGAAGTGATCTCAAAGCAAGCAGCCACCTCAGGTCTGAAAGATGAAGCCAAAGTGCCTTAAGGCTGCATTCTTCCCGATGGCCAGCAGAGAGCGAATCCACTGGCTATAACACAGAATCTGATTGAGTAGAATTCTATGAGAGAATTTGCCTACTTTTAACATGATTTATGACCTCAGTAAACATTTTCCTGAGGAGTTTATGGTCTTACTTGCTGATTTAAAGTCTTCTTTAATACAGCACAACTTATGTGTTGTAAGTTATGTTCCCATTTAGAGTATATTAGCAAAAAGGTGACTTGTTATCAAAAAACATAATGTTGTCCACAGTTGTTTTTTTACAACTTGACCCAATTTGCAGTCCTAAAAAAAGTGTTTGTAAGATGTTTTTTGTTCAGAACAGAACATTGAATTGGCAATGGGCAAAATACCAAATTCAAGGCTTCAACACCATAATTAGCCAAATTCATATTGATCATGTCAACTTCTTAAATACAGTCTATGCCTCAAACCTTTTAATCACTTTTAGGATTTGAAAATTGCACTTGACTTTGAAAAATGAGGACATTTAATAAATCGAGGAGTTTTTGGTGCCTGATTTGGAAATTTTAAATGTACTGAATTTGCAAAGAAGCCCCATTGCAAAAGTAATGGTAATTTAGTTGTAAAGGCCAATCTATGAGATACTAACCACTAGAAATATATGTTGTGTTTGTCTTTGTGATTTTTCCTTCAGGTACGCATGTATGACCGCCCTTCAGCTGAAGTACAGAATGCGACACCAGAGCTGGAGGCTGAGGTTTGCTATGCCAGCGTGAGATTCATTAAAAACCAGGACGATGCTCTCTACTCCAACATCAAGCCCGCTCATCTCCGCAGACACATGAAAGACGAGAAGGACAAGGAGGAAGATGTTGACCACTCTACTGTCACATTTAAAAGTCACAGTGCTACTGCAGAGTGAGTAAAAGACCATTTTCCCTTGCTACATAAAGTTATTATGTTGTTTCATCCTTCAAAAACATGTTCTTAGTCAGTAATGTGAGTTTATGTTTTGCTTTATCAACAGATCAGAGCGTCATGAGGCTGCGGAGGATCCATCTGCATTGTACAGCGTAGTCAACAAAAAACCAAGAGTATTGGCATAACATCTGTGTTCTCTTAACCGTGTTCAAATAGTTTAAACATACATATAAATATAAGGTCTGCTAGATTACTAGTATCATGTAGCTAACGTATGCTGAAGCTTGTAATTTATAAATTCCAAGACAGAAAACTATTTTGAAGCTTGTCAAAGTAGCCCACATTTCTCTATGTACAATATATATTTACCACAATCTTGTTCTGCTCTGTTGTTCACTTTAATTGCCTTTTTATTGTTTTACATGTTGATAATTTTCATTTTATTCATATTTAACTTCTGCTTCGTTATCATCATAAGTTAGTGTTTTGTTAAACATTTTTTGTAATTTGTAAAACTCATTTGATGTCACTGATTTGTATTGTTTGTAAGTAACCATATCATTAAATAAAGTTATTCAGTTCATTACCTGTTATTGATTGTCAACATTTCTAAGCCAGGTGTTTAATGTTTGACAGTGACAAGGGAGCCAGAGGGACATCCTAATAGTTTCATAAGGTGCTTCATCTCAAAACAGTGTATTATTATGAACTCCTAATGTGACTCATGCCATGCCTCATTTTGCTCTATTTGCTCTTTTCCAGCCCTGTTTTTGTTTTCTTGTTTCCTGCAAAGGAGGGGGGCGAGGCACGAGCGTCATGATACCATGCTGTTACCATGCCACGGCAACCTCTCATTCCCCTGATAAATGGACTGTACTTATATAGCGCTTTATCCAGTCTTTAAGACCCCTCAAAGCACTTTACATACTACATGTCATTCACCCATTCATACAGAGCAGTGTATCTTACTCTAGGTAGGACCTAACATTCACACACAGTTGGCCATTAAGTATCTTGCCCAAGGATACATCGACATTTTGACTGCATGGTTGGGATCGAACCCACAACCTTCTGGTTGAAAGACAACCACACTCCCTCGCAGCCACAGTCACCCTACAATAGATGGAGAGTTGGCCATATAGACGGAGCTCCTCAATTCTGACGTCAGAGATATTTCAGATCTGGATCAGTCTGTATCAGATCTGTTGCAGCCCCGTTTTTTTAGAGATTTGGGTATGGAGGGAAAGAGAGAGGGTTGTGTTTTCTGACACTTGGTGAATTCCCTGACACACCAAGGACACATATTCATGTATAAAAGACGTACACAAGTGCATTTTGCATGATAGGTCCCCTTTAATATAAAATATAATTGTATTTCTCTCAAATGATGGCCTCTGACTCTCCTCTCATTGTCTCCCCATCAGTTAGACCCTTGTTCTATGTATGAGGATGTCTCAGACCTGAACATGGTCTCTGCAGAACACACAGAAGAACCAGAGGAGCAGGAGGACCTGGTGTGAAGGTCAGCAAGCTCTCACTCAGCTGTATTTATGAAAACAAACCCAAAACAACTTCCTGAGAAATAACTCACCAGAAATGTACATGATTTATTTTCGATGCATCAAACCAGAGGGAGACTCACCTGGATGAAACAGAAAGAAGTGAAACATTGAAGAGGAAACATTTACCCTCAAGTTTCCATGGTGTTAAATAACAGTAGGTATGAGTGAAAGCAGTCAGAAAGAACATGTAGCAGGAGATGGAGTAAAATGTGTATTTTAATGTAAAGTATATACACACACACACACACACACACACACACACACACACACTTTACTGCAAGAGTGTGGGTGTACACAGAAATGTGAATCAGCTTACATTTAGCATCCTAACTACTTATCATATTTTCAGTATTCCTTCAATGTGTATATATATAATAATGAAAATGTAAAATTGGGGAAAAACAGAAAGAAAGACAGTATTTGCACTTATGTCCCCATAAGGGAGGCGAGTCCTCACACGTGAGTCTGTAAACAGATGTAGGTCCCCACAATGATAGTAATGCCTGATCACACACACACGCGCGCACACACACACACACACACAAAACACAGTTTCTGGAAGAATCAGAAAGACAGGTTGGTTAGTCACACTTCTACTGAGATCCGTGCACACCCTGCACCTCACACCATAATACTACAGATGAAGAGCAGATCTAACTGTCGTGGCTTCCTTCCTTATTTTCCATCAAGCCACTAGACGCCTTAAACAAACATTTTAAACTCGTTTTCTTTCCTTTATACTTGTGTTACTCACAGTTGATGAGTTGCTATGATATTGTGCAATTCTCAAAAACAAATACCAAACTTTGTACACATAAAAGAAAACAGGCCTTTTCAATAGTCAAAACAAAAGAGGCAGAACTCAAATAAAATAACAAACAACTTATGTATTCTTTCTTGCTTTCTTTTTAAGTCAAGGCTTGTATAACTTGGTAACTTAAATGGTAGTTGAACGGTTGAAAACGGTTCCTCGCCGAGGGAGTTGTAGTCTTTTATACTGTGTTGACTACAGACGTCACGATTAAGTGGCATTTTTGTTTATAGAAAACTAAATACTGGCTCTAACATTAATGATGATTTTTCACAATAAAACCACCATGCACTGTGTTCGGACATGTATTTTTCACTGCATGTCTGTGGAACACTACAATCACACCATTTCATGTATACCACTAAGTGTCTCTACAGGCAAAAATACCCATAACAATTGGAAAATAATTCATAAATAATTATTTGTATACATTTTAGTTTTAGTTTCTTAGTAGCATCATTATTGCTGCGTCTTGAAAATGCAATTTCCATGAGAAATCAGGTATTTTATGTGAGGCATGACAGGAAGAAGGCTATACAATAACCCTGTTTTATTTTCTTCTACAAAATATCTGTTTAGGGAAGGGGGTTGTAAAATGTTGTGATTGCATTTTTTGTTTTCTGAAGAGGAGGGATATTTTGGATATTCACTATAACTTTTTAGGCAACAATATACAATTTTAATAAAGATCTTTGTTTTTCAGGGGGAGGGCTTGTTATTTGTCATAGTTGCTATACCCTTCCAAATGCAATATTCATTTACTGATTTGAACATAATGTGAATTTAAAATGATGGTCTCTAGTAATCATAAATGCACAACAAGCTTAGTTTAATCTCAGATAAATGGTGTTTTCCTCTGTGCAGAGAGACAATCAGTACTGATCAGCAGCAGCTGCTGGAGGTTTCCCTCCTTTAAAGCTGGCTGGTGCTCAGGCAACACTCTCTTGGAAAACTGCAGAGATGGCAGCTGTTTGGATGCTCGTCTGTGTGCTGACTGTTTGTCTGGCCAGAGGTATTTACCTGTTTGATAATTGTGTTGAAGATGAAGGAATAATGTTTGATTTAACAGCATGTTTCCTGTCCACAGTCTCTGGTTTTCCAGCTGGTGAATATAAGCTGCAGAGGAGACTGAGAGTTGAAAACATTTCATTGTATGCAGTGTTTCTTCTCTCTGTCTGACACTAACCTTTAATTATACTGTGTCCTACAGATCTGTGTCCCAATGAGATCTCCTTAAAGAAAGCCGTTGCACTTTTCCGGTCGATGGAGTCCATGTTGGAGCGAAACGCTGTCAAAGGTGAGTCATGTCTTTTCTCTTTTACTGATCTTCATGGGATAAGAAAGTCAACAGATGCTATATTAAAAACACTTTTGAGGTACTTTGCCATTTTAAAAACAATTGTAATAGAGTACAGGTATAAAGGGACATATTGCCACGTAACTTAATTTACCTCAGTTTTAGTAACTTTAAAAACATTTTCAAAATGATTTATTTAAAATTAAACTACAATAGATTACCAAAAGCTGTTTTGTTGAGGCTTGTATAACTTGATAACATAAAGGGAAATTGAGCGGTAAAAAAAAGGTTGCCCATCTCTGTCACTTTAGACTTTTAGAGGAAGGTGCCGTGGTAATTGTAGTCTTGTATAATCTGTTGACTACAGATGTCACGATGGAGTGGCCTTTTTTTCATAAAAACAAAATACAGGATCAAAGTCTTGAGAAGCTAAAATAAATTACATTTCTGTGAAGTGTTTAATGAAATGCATTTGTTTCAGTTCAAATGGCGACCAACGAAGTGGAAGCTGAGGCGTCACGTCACCAGAACGTTCGCCACGACGGGATCAACGAGACGGATAACGTTCGCCACGACGGGATCAACGAGACGGATAACGTTCGCCACAACGAGGTCAACGAAACGGATAACGTTTTCCACGAGGAGGTCAACGAAACGGATAACGTTTTCCACGAGGAGGTCAACGAAACGGATAACGTTTTCCACGAGGAGGTCAACGACACGGATACCGTTCGCTACGACGGGGTCAACGACACGGATACCGTTCGCTACGACGGGGTCAACGACACGGATACCGTTCGCTACGACGGGGTCAACGACACGGATACCGTTCGCTACGACGGGGTCAACGAGACGGATAACGTTTTCCACGAGGAGGTCAACGAGACGGATAACGTTCGCTACGACGGGGTCAACGAGACGGTTAACATTCGCCACGACGGGGTCATCGAGACGGATAACGTTCGCCACGACGGGGTCAACGAGACGGCGGTTATCGAGCTTTTATCTTTGCCATAAAATAAAACATTCATTTATAAATCTGTTTTTCTTTTCCAAATATCAAAAATTATTTTTGGAGTATCTTATACTATTATTCGTGTATTTCTGCTTTAAAATGTCCTTAATATTCAAATGTGACAGAACTGCTGTTAAAACATCAGTTTTTTTTAATCCATTAGTCAAACTTGGATTATTTTTGTTCAATTTCATGTTTTGGACCAGTGGATAGAATTTATAGAATCTGTATTTAGGGTTTTCTTTTACAAAATCTCCGTAGACCTAAATATTTCAAATCCAACGGAAATAAATGCTCCTTCAAGACGGGAATGAGAGGATATAAATCATGATTTATTTATAAAAGATCTGTTTCAGTGCAAACATTTGCAAAATATAATATGGTCTTCAAGCAGTCACTACTCTTCTAAAGAGAAACTTCAGTATTTTTCCTGAACAGTGTCCCATGTCTATTGGGGAAACAGTTTTTGAAATGAGTCAAGTATTATGTAAGCAAAAAAAAAGCATAATGGGGGCTCTTGAGAGCAAAGATATCCTGAAATAAACATTTGAACGGTAACTCCCACTCAATACCGAACCAATTATTCATTTGGGGTTGACAAATAATGAAATTTCCCTTTTTAAAATACATTATATTAGAGTGGAGTTGAATATGTATAGCATCTAATAGAATTGTCTTTAAAGTTGGCAAATCAGGAAACTTAGTTTTTCAGTGCTTTGGATTGATTGGAAGTTGAACGAAAACTAAGAGCTTTAACGGGTAAACTGCAGTAGCTAATGGCTTTTATTACATATAATTGAATGTCATTATTTCTGTCATTGATCCCAGACAGGACGGTATGAAATGTTGTCGTCTTCAGGTTATTTTCCAGCCACCAGTAGCATTTCCTCTACAGTCAGCAGTTTTTCTCTGGGTTTCACCAATCGCCACCCCCCTCCAAACTTCCTCACTGTCAATCTTCTCCCACTTGGAGAAAGTCACTGGTTTCACTCCTGCAGGACACAAAATCAGAGTCCGTAACATGCATTTACTAAATTAACCCTGAGCCTCGGAATCTAATTAGATCTTAAATTATGTTTTAAGGCATATAGCACATTATTTATTTCTAAATATCAGTGTATATAGTGTGTAGCGCAAACACACAGAGTAAGACCTTAAGGACTAAAATCTCCTTAAGTGCATACATCTGACTTTATCCATCAGATTCTCAAATGTTTGCCCTATGGGATAAATACATGCTATGGTCCTGGTTCCAAAAAACATTGGACTCCTTTGTTCACTTCCAGAACATAGTGACATCACTATGAAACACTCACGCTCCTATTGTCTAGCGCTCCAACACATTGTATGTGTTACGGCCCGTCCACACTACAGCTTGGACAGTTTCAAAAATGGTTTCCAACGCGTCTGCCCATTCACTTTGAATGGGGTGACGTCACTTTTCGCCGAACTGCATTGTGGGAAGCAGAGCGGAGTTTTCCTGGCGTTTCAGGCTGCAAAGGTTGAGCAATGTTCAACTTTTGAAGCTTCTGAAGCTTTCGGTGGAAGCGTCAGCCAATCAAATCATATGCCAGTACAAGCTCTAGCCAATCAAACCGCTGCTTGTGTGTCAGGGGTTGGAGATTCATGTGATTGGTTGTTGGTCGAGCTTCAGACATGCCCAGCTCCAAGCATTTTTTGAAGCTGTATTGTGGACGGGCCGTTGGGCTAAGGGGCAGGACAGCTCTACACTACATACTGATATACACCTGAACATCAGCAGGAGAGGACTCTTTAAAGTAGAGACACTACACAATGATAGACACCTGAACATCAGCAAGAGAGGACCTTTTAAAGTAGAGAAACTACAAACTGATATACACCTGAACATCAGCAGGAGAGGACTCTTTAAAGCAGCGAAACTACACACCGATTAACACCTGAAAATGAGGAGAATAGGGCCCCTTTGATCGAAGCACAGTTTAAATTCATTAAAGGGACAGCAGGAACCTCTGTTTTCCAGCAGAGCGTTGATGCTTTGTGATCCCGGCTTCGCAGCCAATGTGTTCAACGTTCCCGAGTCCATGTCCTCCAGCACGGATCGAACCGTGTCAAAACTATTGTTCAAAGTGGTCGCTATCACACCTGTGGGGCCTGTTTTCAGCCAGCCACTACAGTAGAGACTTAGAAAGAAAGATAAAGGACATTTATTTTTCACTGCATGTCTGTGGCACACTACAATCACACCATTTCATGTATACCACTAAGTGTCTCTTCAGGCAAAAATACCCATACAAATTGGAAAATAATTCATAAATAATTATTTCTATACATTTTAGTTTTAGTTTCTTAGTCGCATCATTATTGTTACGTCTTGAAAATGCAAGTTTCATGAGCAATCAGGTATTTTAGGTGAGGCATGACAGGAAGAAGGCTATAAAATAACCCTGTTTTCTTTTCTTCTACAAAATATGTGTTTAGGGAAGGGGGTTGTAAAATGTGGTGATTGCATTTTTTAGTTTTCTGAAGAGGAGGGATATTTTGGATATTTACTATAACTTTTTCAGAGTTTTTACCTTGTGTGAAATTGTTTTTAGGCAACAATATAAAATGTTAATAAAGATCTTTTTTTTCAGGGGGAGAGGTTGTTATTTGTGGTAGAGAGACAATCAGTGCTGATCAGCAGCAGCTGCTGGAGGTTTCCCTCCTTTAAAGCTGGCTGGTGCTCAGGCAACACTCTCTTGGAAAACTGCAGAGATGAGATGCTCGTCTGTGTACTGACTGTTTTGTCTGGCCAGAGGTATTTACCTGTTTGATAATTGTGTTGAAGATGAAGGAATAATGTTTGATTTAACAGCATGTTTCCTGTCGACAGTCTCTGGTTTTCCAGCTGGTGAATATAAGCTGCAGAGGAGACTGAGAGTTGAAAACATTTCATTTTATGCAGTGTTTCTTCTCTCTGTCTGACACTAACCTTTAATTATACTGTGTTCTACAGATCTGTGTCCCAATGAGATCTCCTTAAAGAAAGCCTCTGCACTTTTCCAGTTGATGGAGTCCATGTTGGAGCGAGAAGCTGGCGAAGGTGAGTCATGTATTTTCTCTTTTACTGATCTTCATTGGATTCATGCTTCAAAATGATTTATTTAAAATTAAACTACAACAGATTACCAAAAGCTGTTTTGTTAAGGCTTGTATAACTTGATAACTTAAAGGGAAATTGAGCGGTAAAAAAAGGTTTCCTATCTCTGTCACTTTCGACTTTTAGAGGAAGGTGCCGTGGTAATTGTAGTCTTTTATAATCTGTTGACTACAGACGTCACGATGGAGTGGCCTTTTTTCATAAAAACAAAATACATGATCAAAGTCTGGAGAAGCTAAAATAAATTACATTTCTGTGAAGTTTTTAATGAAAGGTATTTGTTTCAGTTCAAATGGCGACCAACGAAGTGGAAGCTGAGGCGTCACGTCACCAGAACGTTCACCACGACGGGATCAACGAGACGGATAACGTTCGCCACAACGGGGTCAATGATACGGATAAGGTTCGCCACGACGGGGTCAACGAGACGGATAACGTTCGCCACGACGGGGTCAACGAGACGGATAACGTTGGCCACGACGTGATCAACGAGACGGATACCGTTCGCCACGACGGAGTCAACGAGACGGATAACGTTCTCCACGACGGGGTCAACGAGACGGATAACGTTCTCCACAACGGGGTCAACGAGACGGATAACGTTCTCCACGACGGGGTCAACGAGACGGATAACGTTCTCCACGACGGGGTCAACGAGACGGATAACGTTCGCCACGACGGGGTCAACGAGACGGATAACGTTCGCCACGACGGGGTCAACGAGACGGATAACGTTCGCCACGACGGGGTCAACGAGACGGCGATTATCGAGCTTTTATCTTTGCCATAAAATAAAACTTTTCCAAATATCAAAACTTTATTTGTAGAGTATGTTATACTATTATTCGTGTATTTCTGCTTTAAAATGTCCTTAATATTCAAATGTGACAGAACTGCTGTTAAAACATCAGTTTTTTTTAATCCATTAGTCAAACTTGGATTATTTTTGTTCAATGTCATGTTTTAGACCAGTGGACAGAATTGATAGAATCTCTATTTAGGGTTTTCTTTTACAAAATCTCCGTAGACCTAAATATTTCAAATGCAACGGAAAGAAAAGCTCCTTCAAGACGGGAATGAGAGGATATAAATCATGATTTATTTATAAAAGAAACTTAGTTTTTCAGTGCTTTGGATTGATTGGAAGTTGAACGAAAACTAAAAGCTTAACGGGTAAACTGCACTACCTAATGGCTTTTATTACGTATAATTTAATGTCATTATTTCTGTCATTGATCCCAGACAGGACGGTATGAAATGTTGTCGTCTTCAGGTTATTTTCCAGCCACCAGTAGCATTTCCTCCACAGTCAGCAGTTTTTATCGGGGTTTCCCGATCGCCACCCCCCTCCAAACTTCCTCACTGTCAATCTTCTCCCACTCGGTTAAAGTCACTGGTTTCACTCCTGCAGGACACAAAATCAGAGTCAGTAACATGCATTTACTAAATTAACCCTTAACCTCTGAATCTAATTGGATCTTACATTATGTTTTAAAGCATATAGCACATTTATTTATTTCTAATTATCCGTGTATATAGTATGTAGCCCAAACACAGAGTAAGACCTTTAACATCTGGTTTAAAACTAAAAGAGCTTTACAAAAAAGACAAAACACAATGAAAGATGTTTGGAGTTTTATTTGAGTTATTAATTTACATTTTGTCTAAGAGATGCTGATTTGAAACCGTTGTTACATATAGTTACTGCATTTCCTGTTTCTGTATTTACTCCCTTCATCTGACAGGAGGGAGCGTCGTTGAGCTGCGAGTGTGGCTACAGACGGAGTTCACTCCATCACGGAGGGGTAGGGTCGAGGGAGTGGTTTGGGATTGGGCCGAAAACACTTTATCTGAGATTAAACTCTGAGAATGAGGAGTTTTTCATGGAGCTTGTTGTGCATTTATGATTACTAGAGATCATCATTTTAAATTCACATTTTGTTCAAATCAGTAAAGGAATATTGCATTTGAGAGGGTATAGCTAGTGATGGTGAGATGAAGCTTTGAAGCTTTCCAGCCAATTGGTTCGCAAAAGGGTTCATCTCATGAGGCTTCATCATGGGCTTCATTTGAACACAAACCCCCCTATTGGTCAAAGTGTGTAAAACAGGCAGATTGGACATCTCAACAGTGTGCTCCATCTCATACCGAGTTCCAATTGAGTAAAGCCTTAGAATAACTCTAAACAACAAACATACAATCATATTTTCATGTTAACAATATTGTATTTATTCCAGTTTAATGATTGTGATTGAAAAGCCTAAGGAGGATGGTAAATATTGCAAAGAGGGATTGGTATTCCTTAATAATATTCATAAAGTTAACCATGTTGTAGCCTGAGAAAGGCTAAACCATATCAAAGAATAAAGAAAGAATTTTATAAACAACAACAAAATACGTATTCAGTCATTGAACCAGGGACCCTGCGGTCATGAGTCAACTGCTTTCCAGCTGAGCCACAGCACACACACTAAAGCTCCCTGAAAACACTGCAACATATTTATTCCTGTATTTATTCATTTATTTGTTCATGTTTGTATTCCTACATTTATTTATGCTTGTATCTATTTATACTTATGACATGTTCCGACCTCTATATAAGTGAGTCAGGTTCCAGTCAGGCTTTCGTCCACACCACAGCACTGAGACTGCTCTTGTAAAGGTCTTCAATGACATCCACTTAAACACAGACAGTGGCAGAACTTCAGTGTTAGTATTATTATATCTCAGTGCTGCGTTTGACACTGTTGACCACAACATATTACTAGACCGACTGGAAAACTGGGTGGGACTTTCGGAAACAGTTCTTAATTGGTTTGAATCCTACTTAAAGGACAGAAACAACTTTGTTTCTATAAGTATATACACATCTGAGTTGACAAATATGACATGTGGGGTTCCTCAAAGCTCCATCTTGGGGCCTCTTCTCTTTAATGCCTACATGCTACCACTGGCTCAGATAATGAAGAACAACAAAATAAGTTACCATAGATATGCAGATGACACACAAATGTACGTAACAATTTCACCAGGAGACTATGCTACAATTCAAACACTGAGTAAGTGCATTGAACAAATCAATAACTGGATGTGTCAGAACTTTCTCCAATTAAACAAAGATAAAACTGAGGTAATGGCAAAAACGTTTAAAAGTTAGCGCTGAACTTCATTCTGCAATGTTCAAAACAACAGATAAAGCCAGAAATCTAGGTGTAGTCATGGACTCTGACCTGAGTTTCAATAGTCACATTAAAACAGTTACTAAATCAGCCTACTATCACCTAAAGAACATATCTAGGATTAAAAGACGAATGTCACAGCAGGATTTTGAAAAGCTTGTCCTTGCTTTTATCTTCAATAGACTTGACTACTATAATGGTGTCTTCACAGGTCTCACTAAAAAATCTATTAGAAAGCTGCAGCTGATTCAGAACACCGCTGCTCGAATCCTCAATAACACTAAGAAAGTGGATCACATCACTCCTGTTCTGAAGTCTTTACACTGGCTTCCTGTGTGTCAAAGAATTGATTTCAAAAATACTGCTGCTGGTTTATAAAGCTTTGAATGGTTTAGGCTCAAAATACATTTCTGACCTACTGCTAAATTATGAACCATCCAGATCTCTCAGGTCTTCAGGGACTGGTCAGCTTTCTGTCCCCAGAGTCAGAACTAAACATGGAAAAGCGGTGTTCAGTTATTATGCTCCAAATATCTGGAACAAACTCCCAGAAACCTGCAGGTCCGCTGCAACTCTGACTACTTTTAAATCCAGACTAAAGACTTTTCTTTTTGCCGCTGCTTTTAATTGAACTATTCATATCTTAGACTGCACTGTAACTTTTATCCATGTATTTTTTCTTTTAATGTTTCTTTTATTAGCTTTTCTTTTTTATGACTGATTTTAAATGCCATTTTCTTAATGTCTTTCATTTTTTGTAAAGCACTTTGAATTGCCTTGTGTTGAAAAGTGCTATATAAATAAACTTGCCTTACCTTGCCTTGCCTTGTCTTGAGGGTCTGAGCTCTCTTGATTCCATCGTGTCACCGGGCCCGGGTACAGGAGGGGTAATATGATTCTTAGTATACATCCATGGGTTATTATGAGCGTTGTGGTTCAACGGTTCAACCGATCTGAATCACTTCGTGAAGCAGTCACGTGGTATCGACAGGCAACGAGGCTTTGTTTGTCAGCGATGACGTCACTGGCCTAAAATGATACAAGCCTCGATACATGCTTCACAAAAAGCTTTTGGGAGTACTCGACACACGCTCCGAAGCCTCGGCGCAATACGTAACATCACTAGGTATAGCAACTACAACAAATAACAAGCTCTCCACCTGAAAAACAAAGATCTTTATTAACATTTTATATTGTTGCCTAAAAACAATTTCACACAAGGTAAAAACTCAGAAAAGTTATAGTAAATATCCAAAATATCCCTCCTCTTCAGAAAACAAAAAAATAAATTACAACATTTTACAACCCCCTTCCCTAAACACATATTTTGTAGAAGAAAAGAAAACAGGGTTATTTTATAGCCTTCTTCCTGTCATGCCTCACCTAAAATACCTGATTGCTCATGAAACTTGCATTTTCAAGACGTAACAATAATGATGCTACCAAGAAACAAAAACTAAAATGTATAAAAATAATTATTTATGAATTATATTTCATTTTTGTATGGGTATTTTTGCCTGTAGAGACACTTAGTGGTATACATGAAATGGTGTGATTGTAGTGTTCCACAGACATGCAGTGAAAAATACATGTCCTTTATCTTTCTTTCTAGGTCTCGACTGTAGTGGCTGGCTGAAAACAGGCCCCACTGGTGTGATAGCGACCACTTTGAACAATAGTTTTGACACGGTTCGATCCGTGCAGGAGGACATGGACTCGGGAACGTTGAACACATCGGCTGCAAAGCCGGGATCACAAAGCATCAACGCTCTGCTGGAAAACAGAGGTTCCTGCTGTCCCTTTAATGAATTTACACTGTGCTTCGATTAAAGGGGCCCTATTCTCCTCATTTTCAGGTGTTTATCGGTGTGTAGTTTCTCTGCTTTAAAGAGTCCTCTCCTGCTGATGTTCAGGTGTATAGAGCTGTCCTGCCCCTTAGCCTAACACGTACAATGTGTTGGAGCGCTAGCCAATAGTAAGGCAAATGTCAGCCTTATGGACAGAGGTACCGTGGGACTTGCCCCTTCAAATGTACGCGTGTCCGCTCAATGGAAATGCGATGTCGACTTCCAATGTCAAGTCCCTGCCAGCGGCTGGACAAATGTTACCAGTGTTTACCAGTGTTGCCAGGGGCACGAAAATACCCTCCACTGGAGGGTGGGTGCTGCTGCTGTGAAGAAGGCCGACTATGGGTGCCGATGAGCGGACGATAAAGCACCGCAAAATACACCTCTTTTCTGACTCACCAGGGGCATGCAGTTCTGGAGGGTGTGAACATCTGGGTTTAGTCCGTTGGGGAGTGCTTAATTCCGGGGGTCTGGGGTCTCATATTATGGAAGTATGGATGAAATTCTCGAAAAACGGCTAAGTGCCAACGGGGGAGGGTGAAAGTCCTGTATACCCTGTATTCACAGTAATCTTACCCAGCTTTCAGACACTAATTCCTGGGTAAGAAAGTCACCCTGCACGGGTCGTCAAATGTGAATGACATGGACAGACTCCTGTACATTTCAATCACTTTTGATGGGAGTATTCAGGTGTGGATGAAATGCCCATATCTCTCTTAAATTCACATCAATCTTACCCAGCTTTCACACACTAATTCATGGGTAATACAGCCATGTGTACCCTGTATTCACAGTAATCTTACCCAGCTTTCAGACACTAATTCCTGGGTAAGAAAGTCACCCTGCACGGGTCGTCAAATGTGAATGAAATGGACAGACTCCTGTACATTTCAATCACTTTTGATGGGAGCATTCAGGTGTGGATGAAATGCCCATATCTCCCTTAAATTCACATCAATCTTACCCAGCTTTCACACACTAATTCATGGGTAATACAGCCATGTGTACCCTGTATTCACAGTAATCTTACCCAGCTTTCACACACTAATTCATGGGTAATACAGCCATGTGCACACTGCACGGGTCGTCAAATGTGAATGAAATGGACAGATTCCTGTACATTTCAATCACTTTTAATGGGGTCGTCGAATGTGGATGAAATGGACAGATTCCTGTACATTTCATTCACTTTTAATGGTGGTCGTCAAAGTGAATGAAATGGACAGATTCCTGTACATTTCATCACTTTTGATGGGAGTCTTCAGTATATGGAGCTTATCCCATAATTCCCGGAGGTTCCAGGCCGAATTTGGAAGCTCATAGGCGGCCTGCCATGCGCCCCCACCCGTGGAAAGCAAAAAAAAGTAAAGAAAACGGTCAATTATATGTTAAAATAATCAAAAATGAAGTTTTTGAAAATTCTCGAAAAACGGCTAAGTGCCAACGGGGGAGGGGGTCAAGTCTTCGGCGCTTCGAAACGAAGCCCCGGAGACTTTTGCACTCTCCCCGTTGCAATTTACAACGGAGAGGGGAAACGAGACCTCCCCTCCTCCGTCCAAAAAATGCATTCATCTTTTCCAAGCTACCATCTGCACGAAATCGGAAACCCGGTTTTTGAGAGCACTTAGAAAAAAACGAGCTATTTTCACATGATGGGGAAATCATGGAGGAATGTATCCGCCTCATGAGCACTTTGGATCGGATCAAATTGTTGCCTGGAGGACCCCCAATCATGGTTCTCACAAAACTTAAAGTTTTCGAACTGGTCTCTGGATGAATGCAAGGGGAGTTAGCAGGGGACTCTATCCGCCTCAAGAGGCACTATTTTCGGATACATTTTATCCATTTTCACCCCTTTTTATGGTTCTTCCAAAAGTTAACTTAAACTTTTTCCGACTCTGGAGGAAGGTAGGGGGTGTTGTCAGGGGACTCTAACCCGCCTTTTGGAACACTATTTTCGGATACAATTTATCCATTTTCACCCTTTTTTCTGGTTCTTCCAAAAGTTGACTTGTACTTCTTCCGACTCTGGAGGAATGCAAGGGGAGTTGTCACGGAATAACGAGACACTATTTTCGGCTAAAATGGTTGCCTGAAGGACCCCCAATCATGGTTCTCACAAAACTTTAAGTTTTGAAAGTGGTCGCTGGAAGAATGCAAGGGGAGTTGTCACGGAATAACGAGACACTATTTTCGGCAAAAATGGTTGCCTGAAGGACCCCCAATCATGGTTCTCACAAAACTTTAAGGGCGTTCTCCCCGGCAACCCGCCAGCAGATGAAAACACCCACCCCTCCGCCTCTCCACCTCTTCCGAGGGACGAGGGAACCGCGCGGGGGGGGTCTGCTGGAGGCTACTGCCGGGTGCTCCGTCCTGCGCTTCACCGGGACCCTGCTCGGAACTCTGACTCCAGCGCGGTGTGGTGGCCTCGCCCTGGTCGTCCACCGTGCGCCCTCCGGGTACCTGACTCCCCTGCCTCCTCCGGGGGCAGGTGCGAGGGGTTCAATGCCTCCGTCCCCCACTGGCTCTTTTTGAGGGATCTCAAGAGGATACGCGGGTGGTCCCGGAGCCTGATAAAGTCAAGCCTTCAGGTCACGACCTCCGACTTCTACATCAAGAATATATCACACTTTCTCAAGTACATGGCCGACACACCGTGCAAGGGGAGCAGGCTCAGCCAAAACGACATGATTTTAATCAAACGGGAAGTAGTTGCCATCCTGAAGTCCCTGAAGAGAAAAGTACTTATTCACCAGATGCAAGTGAAGCGTGACAAGATGGAAGGTCTGCCCAGCCACAACGACATCATGACATGCTTGACTTCGACCACCACTCGCATCCCTCAGCTCCTGGATGTGATGGCCAGCAATCCGACTACCGCAACCCGGCTACTGCTCTATGGGTACATGACTCTTCATTGGAGCTGCATTTACGGCCACCGTCCGGGGGTCTACTCCAACATGACCAACGCCGAGGTCCGAAAGGCGGATACAACTGGCACTGCCTTCGGCTACCTCGTTCATGTGAGTGCTATTAAGCAATGCATTTATTCTGGCAGTTATATGCATGATTTACATTGTATTGACACTCTCTAACTCTGTCATAACAGGTAAGCAACCACAAGACGGCCAACGCGTTCGGGGAAGCGCAGCTGTACCTCACCGTAGAAGAATTTGGATGGATGAAGAGGTGGCTGGAAATCAAGGCTACGCTGACCTGCACCCAGAGCCGCTACTTCCTATACACAGCGGGGAAGAACCCGTTCAGGAAACTTGCCTACTCCCTGAGGTTGGCATGGGCTGATGTGGGGCTCCACGGTCCCATTAACTTCACCGACCTCCGCACAGTCCACGCCGATAATGCGAAGAGGTTTCAAGACAAAGGCAACCGCCAAAGAGTGAGTGATTTCATGTGTCACAACACTGCAACTGCGGACAAATTTTACGCGAATAATCCTTCTTTGAAGGAGGCTGCGGACATTCGGTTGCTCTTCACAGAGTCACTGCAAGCAGCGGCGGCGGCATCAACAGCAGCAGCAGCGGGAAATGAGGACACTTTTGCGGGTATTGACATCGACAGTGACAGCTCTGGAGAGGAGCACAGCCCCGCTCCCTACCAAGACTCCCTACCAAGACTCAGCGATGCCGAGACGTCAGATGAAGAATCCTCCAAAAATGTCAACGCTTGGAGAGCGAAAGAGGGACCAGTCACTGGCCGAACACAGCCCCTCAGACATGGGTGAAGAGAGGGTGCCATACTCTGCCCCAAGTTCACCCAGTGATCAACTTGTAAATATGCAGTGTGTTGTTGTAATCAGTCCCCTTGTAAATACTTTATATCCTGTGTGAATGTATTTATTACTGTCAATATTACTGTAAATAAAGTTTGTTAAAATGACTTAGTCTTCTGTTTTTAAAGCCCAATATGGGTTGTTTTCCTTTAAGATCCCCAGGGGCACGATATTCTGGTTCTGGTGGTAGCATGGAGGTGTTTAGTCCGAGTGAGGAGTGCTCAAGTGTGGGATGATTTGTAAGGTAGAAGAGGGTAAAAAAAGTTAAAGTGTGAACCTCCAGCAGGGCAGGTGGTGCTGTGAAGAAGGCCGAATATGGATGCCGATGGGCGGACGGTAAAGCACCGCAAAATACACCCCCTTTAAGTGTTGCCAGGGGCACAAGAAAAATCCTCCACTGGAGGGTGGGTGCTGCTGCTGTGAAGAAGGCCGACTATGGGTGCCGATGGGCGGACGGTAAAGCACCGCAAAATACACCCCCTTTAAGTGTTGCCAGGGGCACAAGAAAAATCCTCCACTGGAGGGTGGGTGCTGCTGCTGTGAAGAAGGCCGACTATGGGTGCCGATGGGCGGACGGTAAAGCACCGCAAAATACACCCCCTTTAAGTGTTGCCAGGGGCACAAGAAAAATCCTCCACTGGAGGGTGGGTGCTGCTGCTGTGAAGAAGGCCGACTATGGGTGCCGATGGGCGGACGGTAAAGCACCGCAAAATAAACCCCCTTTAAGTGTTGCCAGGGGCACGAGAAAAATCCTCCACTGGAGGGTGGGTGCAGCTGCTGTGAAGAAGGCCGACTATGGGTGCCGATGGGCGGACGGTAAAGCACCGCAAAATACACCCCCTTTAAGTGTTGCCAGGGGCACGAGAAAAATCCTCCACTGGAGGGTGGGTGCAGCTGCTGTGAAGAAGGCCGACTATGGGTGCCGATGGGCGGACGGTAAAGCACCGCAAAATACACCCCCTTTAAGTGTTGCCAGGGGCACAAGAAAAATCCTCCACTGGAGGGTGGGTGCTGCTGCTGTGAAGAAGGCCGACTATGGGTGCCGATGGGCGGACGGTAAAGCACCGCAAAATACACCCCCTTTAAGTGTTGCCAGGGGCACAAGAAAAATCCTCCACTGGAGGGTGGGTGCTGCTGCTGTAAAGAACGCCGACTATGGGTGCCGATGGGCGGACGGTAAAGCACCGCAAAATACACCCCCTTTAAGTGTTGCCAGGGGCACGAGAAAAATCCTCCACTGGAGGGTGGGTGCAGCTGCTGTGAAGAAGGCCGACTATGGGTGCCGATGGGCGGACGGTAAAGCACCGCAAAATACACCCCCTTTAAGTGTTGCCAGGGGCACGAGAAAAATCCTCCACTGGAGGGTGGGTGCAGCTGCTGTGAAGAAGGCCGACTATGGGTGCCGATGGGCGGACGGTAAAGCACCGCAAAATACACCCCCTTTAAGTGTTGCCAGGGGCACGAGAAAAATCCTCCACTGGAGGGTGGGTGCAGCTGCTGTGAAGAAGGCCGACTATGGGTGCCGATGGGCGGACGGTAAAGCACCGCAAAATACACCCCCTTTAAGATTCCCAGGGGCACGACATTCTTGAGGGTGTGATCGTCTGGGTTTAGTCCGTGGGGGAGTGCTTAAGTTCGGGGGCCCGGGGACCCAAGGTGCGCGAGGTTCTGGAGGTACTCATATCAGGGAGAGATCCTGGAGCTCCTTAGTCCGTGTTTTGGGGGTCTTGGAGCGGCCACAGAGAGGTGCTTTTCCCCGGTGTATTTCATGGAAGTCTGAAATAGCCTGTTTGCTCATGTCAGGGAGAGATCCTGGAGCTCCTCAGTCCATGTTTTGGGGGTCTTGGAGCGGCCCCGAAGAGGTGGCTTTGTCGGTGTACCTAATGGGTAATAATGCCACCCTGCACGGGTCGTCAAATGTGAATGAAATGGACAGACTCCTGTACATTTCAATCACTTTGTATGGGAGTCGTCAAATGTGAATGAAATGTACAGAGTCTTTGTATGGGAGTCGTGAGGTATGAAATGCCCATATCTCCCTTAAATTCACAGCAATCTTACCCAGCTTTAACACACTAATTCCTGGGTAATACAGCCATGTGCACCCTGTGTTTAAAGTAATCTTACCCGGCTTTCAGACACTAATTCCTGGGTAACAAAGTCACCCTGGGCGGGTCGTCAAATGTGAATGAAATGTACAGAGTCTTTGTATGGGAGTCGTGAGGTATGAAATGCCCATACCTCCCTTAAATTCACAGCAAACTTACCCAGCTTTCACACACTAATTGCTGGGTAATACAGCCATGTGCACCCTGTGTTTAAAGTAATCTTACCCGGCTTTCAGACACTAATTCCTGGGTAACAAAGTCACCCTGGGCGGGTCGTCAAATGTGAATGAAATGTACAGAGTCTTTGTATGGGAGTCGTGAGGTATGAAATGCCCATATCTCCCTTAAATTCACATCAATCTTACCCAGCTTTCACACACTAATTGCTGGGTAATACAGCCATGTGCACCCTGCATTTAAAGTAATCTTACCCAGCTTTTAGACACTAATTCCTGGGTAACAAAGTCACCCTGGGTGGGTCGTCAAATGTGAATGAAATGGACAGATTCCTGTACATTTCAATCACTTTGTATGGGAGTGCAAATGTGAATGTCAGGTGTGGAGTGTGAGATGAAATGCCCATATCTCCCTTAAATTCACAGCAAACTTACCCAGCTTTCACACACTAATTGCTGGGTAATACAGCCATGTGCACCCTGTGTTTAAAGTAATCTTACCCGGCTTTCAGACACTAATTCCTGGGTAACAAAGTCACCCTGGCGGGTCGTCAAATGTGAATGAAATGTACAGAGTCTTTGTATGGGAGTCGTGAGGTATGAAATGCCCATACCTCCCTTAAATTCACAGCAAACTTACCCAGCTTTCACACACTAATTGCTGGGTAATACAGCCATGTGCACCCTGTGTTTAAAGTAATCTTACCCGGCTTTCAGACACTAATTCCTGGGTAACAAAGTCACCCTGGGCGGGTCGTCAAATGTGAATGAAATGTACAGAGTCTTTGTATGGGAGTCGTGAGGTATGAAATGCCCATATCTCCCTTAAATTCACAGCAAACTTACCCAGCTTTCACACACTAATTGCTGGGTAATACAGCCATGTGCACCCTGTGTTTAAAGTAATCTTACCCGGCTTTCAGACACTAATTCCTGGGTAACAAAGTCACCCTGGCCCGGGTCGTCAAATGTGAATGAAATGTACAGAGTCTTTGTATGGGAGTCGTGAGGTATGAAATGCCTATATCTCCCTTAAATTCACAGCAAACTTACCCAGCTTTCACACACTAATTGCTGGGTAATACAGCCATGTGCACCCTGTGTTTAAAGTAATCTTACCCGGCTTTCAGACACTAATTCCTGGGTAACAAAGTCACCCTACCCGGGTCGTCAAATGTGAATGAAATGGACAGATCTGTACATTTCAATCACTTTTGATGGGAGTATTCAGGTGTGGATGAAATGCCCATATCTCCCTTAAATTCACAGCAAACTTACCCAGCTTCCACACACTAATTGCTGGGTAATACAGCCATGTGCACCCTGTGTTTAAAGTAATCTTACCCGGCTTTCAGACACTAATTCCTGGGTAACAAAGTCACCCTGCCCGGGTCGTCAAATGTGAATGAAATGGACAGATTCCTGTACATTTCAATCACTTTTGATGGGAGTCGTCAGGTGTGGCCTGTTTAATCTGATTTTGAGCACTCTTTTTCCCCGCATAAACTAGTTTAAATCACCGTTAAACACTTATTTTCGATGTCAATATAATGGACTTCCCGCTATGCATTGAAGTCCGTGATCTGGACACACCGCCCTGTACACTAGGCAGACCGCGGCCGGTAGTAAATGTCCAACCAGTGTACCCTCCGGTCCCTAGTGTATGGAGCGTGAGTGTTTCATAGAGATGTCACTATGTTCTGGAACTAAAAAAAGGAGTCCAATGTTTTTGGGAACCAGGATCATAGTATGTTTTGTATCCCATAAGACAAAAAGGAGAGAATGTGATGGATATATGATGTTATGCAATTAAGGACATTTTAGTCCTTACTCTGTGTGTTTGGGCTACACACTATATACACTGATATTTATAAATAAATAAATGTGCTATATGCCATAAAACATAATTTAATATCCAATGAGATTCCGAGGCTCAGGGTTCATTTAGTAAATGCATGTTACTGACTCTGATTTTGTGTCCTGCAGGAGTGAAACCAATGACTTTAACCGAGTGGGAGAAGATTGACAGTGAGGAAGTTCGGAGGGGGGGTGGCGATCGGGAAACCCCGAGAAAAACTGCTGACTGTGGAGGAAATGTTACAGGTGGCTGGAAAATAACCTGAAGACATCATACCGTCCTGTCTGGGATCAATGACAGAAAATGACAATAAATCATACGCAATAAGAAACTATTAGGGTACTGCAGTTTACCCGTTAAAGCTTTTAGTTTTCGTTCAACTCCCAATCAATCCAAAGCACTGAAAAACTAAGTTTCCTGATGTGCCAACATTACAGACAATTCTCTATTAGATGCTATACATATTCAACTCCATTCTAATGTATGTATTTTAGGGAAACTTCATTATTTGTAAACCCTAAATATATAATTGGTTCGGTATTGAGTGGGAGTTACTGTTCAAATGTTTATTTCAGGGTGTCTTTGCTCTAAAGGGCCCCCATTATGCTTTTTGTTGCTTACATAATACTGGACTCATTTCAAAAACTGTTTCCCCAATAGACATGGGACAATTTTCATGAAAAATACTGAAGTTTCTTTTTAGAAGAGTAATGATTTCTTGGGGACCAAATTATATTTTGCAAATGTTTGCACTGAAACAGATCTTTTATAAATAAATCATGATTTATATCCTCACATTCCCGTCTTGAAGGAGCATTTATTTCCGTTGCATTTGAAATATTTAGGTCTACGGACATTTTGTGAAAGAAAACCCTAAATACAGATTCTATAAATGCTGTCCACTGGTCTAAAAGATGACATGTTATTGAACAAAAAGAATCCAAGTTTGACAAATGGATAAAAAAAAACTGATGTTTTACCAGCAGTTCTGTCACATTTGAATATTAAGGACATTTTAAAGCAGAAATACACGAATAATAGTATAACATACTCTAAAAATAAAGTTTTGATATTTGGAAAAGAAAACAGATTTATTAATGAAAGTTTTGTTTTATGGCAAAGATAAAAGCTCGATAATCGCCATCTTGTTGACCCCATTGTGGCGAACGTTATCCGTCTCGTTGACCCAGTCGTGGCGAACATTATCCGTCTCGTTGACCCCGTCGTATCGAACGTTATCCGTCTCGTTGACCCCGTCGTGGCGAACGTTATCCGTCTCGTTGACCCAGTCGTGGCGAACGTTATCCGTCTCGTTGACCCAGTCGTGGCGAACGTTATCCGTCTCGTTGTCCCAGTCGTATCGAACGTTATCCGTCTCGTTGACCCAGTCGTGGCGAACGTTATCCGTCTCGTTGACCCCGTCGTGGCGAACATTATCCGTCTCGTTGACCCCGTCGTGGCGAACGTTATCCGTCTCGTTGACCCCGTCGTGGCGAACGTTATCCGTCGCGTTGACCCCGTCGTGGCGAACGTTATCCGTCTCGTTGACCCCGTCGTGGCGAACGTTATCCGTCTCGTTGACCCCGTCGTGGCGAACGTTATCCGTCTCGTTGACCCCGTCGTGGCGAACGTTATCCGTCTCGTTGACCCCGTCGTGGCGAACGTTATCCGTCTCGTTGACCCCGTCGTGGCGAACGTTATCCGTCTTGTTGACCCCGTCGTAGCGAACGTTATCCGTCTCGTTGACCTCGTCGTGGTGAACGTTATCGGTCTCGTTGACCCCTGTCGTGGCGAACGTTATCCGTCTCGTTGACCCCATCGTGGCGAACGTTATCCGTCTTGTTAATCCCGTTGTGGCGAACGTTCTGGTGACGTGATGCCTCAGCTTCCACTTCGTTGGTCGCCATTTGAACTGAAACAAATGCATTTCATTAAAAACTTCACAGAAATGTAATTTATTTTAGCTTCAAGACTTTGATCCTGTATTTTGTTTTTATGAAAATATGCCACTCCATCGTGACGTCTGTAGTCAACAGATTATAAAAGACTACAATTACCACGGCACCATACTCTAAAAGTCTAAAGTGACAGAGATCGGCAACCTTTTTTTTACCGGTCAATTTCCCTTTAAGTTATCAAGTTATACAAGCCTTAACAAAACAGCTTTTGGTAATCTGTTGTAGTTTAATTTGAAATAAATCATTTTGAAAATGTTTTTAAAGTTACTAAAACTGTGAGGTAAATTAAGTTACGTGGCAATATGTCCCTTTATACCTGTACTCTATTACAATTGTTTTTAAATGGCAAAGTACCTCAAAAGTGTTTTTAATATAGCATCTGTTGACTTTCTTATCTCATGAAGATCAGTAAAAGAGAAAAGACATGACTCACCTTCACCAGCGTCTTGCTCCAACATGAACTCCATCGACCGGAAAAGTGCAAAGGCTTTATTTAAGGAGATCTCATTGGGAGACAGATCTGTAGGACACAGTATAATTCAAGGTTAGTGTCAGGAAGAGAGAAGAAACACTGCATAAAATGAAATGTTTTCAACTCTCAGTCTCCTCTGCAGCTTATATTCACCAGCTGGAAAACCAGAGACTGTGGACAGGAAACATGCTGTTAAATCAAACATTATTCCTTCATCTTCAACACAATTATCAAACAGGTAAATACCTCTGGCCAGACAAACAGTCAGCACACAGACGAGCATCCAAACAGCTGCCATCTCTGCAGTTTTCCAAGAGAGTGTTGCCTGAGCAACAGCCAGCTTTAAAGGAGGGAAACCTCCAGCAGCTGCTGCTGATCAGCACTGATTGTCTCTCTGCACAGAGGAAAACACAATTTATCTGAGATTAAACTCTGAGAATGAGGAGTTTTTCATGGAGCTTGTTGTGCATTTATGACTACTAGAGACCATCATTTTAAATTCACATTATGTTCAAATCAGTAAAGGAATATTGCATTTGAGAGGGTATAGCAACTACAACAAATAACAAGCCCTCCCCCTGAAAAACAAAGATCTTTATTAACATTTTATATTGTTGCCTAAAAACAATTTGACACAAGGTAAAAACTCTGAAAATGTTATAGTAAATATCCAAAATATCCCTCCTCTTCAGAAAACAAAAAATGAAATCACAACATTTTACAACCCCCTTCCCTAAACAGATATGTTGTAGAAGAAAATAAAACAGGGTTATTGTATAGCCTTCTTCCTGTCATGCCTCACCTAAAATACCTGATTGCTCATGAAACTTGCATTTTCAAGTCGTAATAATAATGATGCTACCAAGAAACAAAAACTAAAATGTATACAAATAATTATTTATGAATTATATTTAATTTTTTATGGGTATTTTTGCCTGTAGAGACACTTAGTGGTATACATGAAATGGTGTGATTGTAGTGTTCCACAGACATGCAGTGAAAAATACATGTCCTTTATATTTCTTTCTAGGTCTCTACTGTAGTGGCTGGCTGAAAACAGGCCCCACTGGTGTGATAGCGACCACTTTGAACAATAGTTTTGACACGGTTCGATCCGTGCAGGAGGACATGGACTCGGGAACGTTGAACACATCGGCTGCAAAGCCGGGATCACAAAGCATCAATGCTCTGCTGGAAAACAGAGGTTCCTGCTGTCCCTTTAATGAATTTACACTGTGCTTCGATTAAAGAGGCCCTATTCTCCTCATTTTCAGGTGTTTATCGGTGTGTAGTTTCTCTGCTTTAAAGAGTCCTCTCCTGCTGATGTTCAGGTGTATAGAGCTGTCCTGCCCCTTAGCCTAACACGTACAATGTCTTGCAGGTCTCCCTTGAAAAAGAGATCTATGATCTCAATGGGACCAATCTGGTTAAATAAAGGTTTGAAATGAAATGAAATGTGTTGGAGCGCTAGCCAATAGGAGCGTGAGTGTTTCATAGTGATGTCACTATGTTCTGGAAGTAAAAAAAGGAGTCCAATGTTTTTGGGAAACAGGATCATAGTATGTTTTTATCCCCTAGGATAAAAAGGAGAAAATCTGATGGATAAATGATGTTATGCAATTCAGGACATTTTAGTCCTTAAAGTTCTTACTCTGTGGTTTGGGCTACACACTATATACACTGATATTTATAAATAAATAAATGTGCTATATTCCATAAAACATAATTTAATATCCAATTAGATTCCGAGGCTCAGGGTTAATTTAGTAAATGCATGTTACTGACTCTGATTTTGTGTCCTGCAAGGAGTGAAACCAGTGACTTTAACCGAGTGGGAGAAGATTGACAGTGAGGAAGTTCGGAGGGGGGTGGCGATCGGGAAACCCCGAGAAAAACTGCTGACTGGAGGAAATGCTACAGGTGGCTTGAAAATAACCTGAAGACATCATACCGTCCTGTCTGGGATCAATGACAGAAATAATGACATTAAATCATACGTAATAAAAATTAGGTACTGCAGTTTACCCGTTAAAGCTTTTAGTTTTGGTTCAACTTCCAATCAATCCAAAGCACTGAAAAACTAAGTTTCCTGATGTGCCAACATTAAAGACAATTCTCTATTAGATGCTATACATATTCAACTCCACTCTAATGTATGTATTTTAGGGAAACTTCATTATTTGTCAACCCTAAATATATAATTGGTTCGGTATTGAGTGAGAGTTACTGTTCAAATGTTTATTTCAGGGTGTCTTTGCTCTAAAGGGCGCCCATTATGCTTTTTGTTGCTTACACAATACTGGACTCATTTCAAAAACTTTTTCCCCAATAGACATGGGACAATTTTCAGGAAAAATACTGAAGTTTCTTTTTAGAAGAGTAATGATTTCTTGGGGACCAAATTATATTTTGCAAATGTTTGCACTGAAACAGATCTTTTATAAATAAATCATGATTTATATCCTCTCACTCCCGTCTTGAAGGAGCATTTCTTTCCATTGCATTTGAAATATTTAGGTCTACGGACATTTTGTGAAAGAAAACCCTAAATACAGATTCTATAAATTCTGTCCACTGGTCTAAAAGATGACATGTTATTGAACAAAAATAATCCAAGTTTGACTAATAATTAAAAAAAACCTGATGTTTTACCAGCAGTTCTGTCACATTTGAATATTAAGGACATTTTAAAGCAGAAAAACACGAATAATAGTATAACATACTCTACAAATAAAGTTTTGATATTTGGAAAAGAAAACAGATTTATTAATGAAAGTTTTATTTTATGGCAAAGATAAAAGCTCGATAATCGCCATCTTGTTGACCCCATTGTGGCGAACGTCATCCGTCTCTGTGACCCCGTCTTATCGAACGTTATCCGTCTCGTTGACCCCCTCGTGGCGAACGTTATCCGTCTCGTTGACCCCGTCGTATCGAACGTTATCCGTCTCGTTGACTCAGTCGTGGTGAACGTTATCCGTCTCGTTGACCCCGTCGTATCGAATGTTATCCGTCTCGTTGACCCCGTCGTATCGAACGTTATCCGTCTCGTTGACCCCGTCGTGGCGAACGTTATCCGTCTGGTTGACCCCGTCGTGGCGAACATTATCCGTCTCGTTGACCCCGTCGTGGCGAACGTTATCCGTCTCGTTGACCCCGTCGTGGCGAACGTTATCCGTCTCGTTGACCCCGTCGTGGCGAACGTTATCCGTCTCGTTGACCCCGTCGTGGCGAACATTATCCGTCTCGTTGACCCCGTCGTAGCGAACGTTATCCGTCTGGTTGACCCCGTCGTGGCGAACATTATCCGTCTCGTTGACCCCGTCGTATCGAACGTTATCCGTCTCGTTGACCCTGTCGTGGAAAACGTTATCCTTCTCGTTAACCCCGTCGTGGCGAACGTTATCCGTCTCGTTGACCCCGTCGTGGCGAACATTATCCGTCTCGTTGACCCCGTCGTATCGAACGTTATCCGTCTCGTTGACCCCGTCGTAGTGAACGCCATCCGTCTCGTTGACCCCGTCGTGGGAAAACGTTATCCGTCTCGTTAACCCCGTCGTGGCGAACGTTATCCGTCTCGTTAACCCCGTCGTGGCGAACGTTATCCGTCTCGTTAACCCCGTCGTGGCGAACGTTATCCGTCTCGTTGACCTCGTCGTGGTTAACGTTATCCGTCTCGTTGACCCCGTCGTGGCGAACGTTATCCGTCTCGTTGACCCCATCGTGGCGAACATTCTGGTGACGTGATGCCTCAGCTTCCACTTCGTTGGTCGCCATTTGAACTGAAACAAATGCATTTCATTAAAAACTTCACAGAAGTGTAATTATTTTAGCTTCTAGACTTTGATCCTGTATTTTGTTTTTATGAAAAAATGCCACTCCATCGTGACGTCTGTAGTCAACAGATTATAAAAGACTACAATTACCACGGCACCTTACTCTAAAAGTCTAAAGTGACAGAGATGGGCAACCTTTTTTTTACTGGTCAATTTCCCTTTAAGTTATACAAGCCTTAACAAAACAGCTTTTGGTAATCTGTTGTGGTTTAATTTTAAATAAATCATTTTGAAAATGTTTTTAAAGTTACTAAAACTGTGAGGTAAATTAAGTGACGTGGCAATATGTCCCTTTATACCTGTACTCTATTACAATTGTTTTTAAAATGGCAAAGTACCTCAAAAGTGTTTTTAATATAGCATCTGTTGACTTTCTTATCCCATGAAGATCAGTAAAAGAGAAAACACATGACTCACCTTCACCAGTGTCTCGCTCCAACATGGACTCCATCGACCGGAAAAGTGCAAAGGCTTTATTTAAGGAGATCTCATTGGGAGACAGATCTGTTGGACACAATATAATTAAAGGTTAGTGTCAGACAGAGAGAAGAAACACTGCATAAAATGAAATGCTTTCAACTCTCAGTCTCCTCTGCAGCTTATATTCACCAGCTGGAAAACCAGAGACTGTGGACAGGAAACATGCTGTTAAATCAAACATTATTCCTTCATCTTCAACACAATTATCAAACAGGTAAATACCTCTGGCCAGACAAACAGTCAGCACACAGACGAGCATCCAAACAGCTGCCATCTCTGCAGTTTTCCAAGAGAGTGTTGCCTGAGCAACAGCCAGCTTTAAAGGAGGGAAACCTCCAGCAGCTGCTGCTGATCAGCACTGATTGTCTCTCTGCACAGAGGAAAACACAATTTATCTGAGATTAAACTCTGAGAATGAGGAGTTTTTCATGGAGCTTGTTGTGCATTTATGACTACTAGAGACCATCATTTTAAATTCACATTATGTTCAAATCAGTAAAGGAATATTGCATTTGAGAGGGTATAGCAACTACAACAAATAACAAGACCTCCCCCTGAAAAACAAAGATCTTTATTAACATTTTATATTGTTGCCTAAAAACAATTTCACACAAGGTAAAAACTCTGAAAATGTTATAGTAAATATCCAAAATATCCCTCCTCTTCAGAAAACAAAAAATGAAATCACAACATTTTACAACCCCCTTCCTTAAACAGATATTTTGTAGAAGCAAAGAAAACAGGGTTATTGTATAGCCTTCTTCCTGTCATGCCTCACCTAAAATACCTGATTGCTCATGAAACTTGCATTTTCAAGACGTAACAATAAATAATGATGCTACTAAGAAACTAAAACTAAAATGTATAAAAATAATTATTTATGAATTATTTTCAATTTGTATGGGTATTTTTGCCTGGAGAGACACTTAATGGTATACATGAAATGTTGTGATTGTAGTGTTCCACAGACATGCAGTGAAAAATACATGTCCTTTATCTTTCTTTCTAGGTCTCTACTGTAGTGGCTGGCTGAAAACAGGCCCCACTGGTGTGATAGCGACCACTTTGAACAATAGTTTTGACACGGTTCGATCCGTGCTGGAGGACATGGTCTCGGGAACGTTGAACACATCGGCTGCGAAAGCCGGGATCACAAAGCATCAACGCTCTGCTGGAAAACAGAGGTTCCTGCTGTCCCTTTAATTAATTTACACTGTGCTTCCATTAAAGGGGCCCTATTCTCCTCATTTTAAGGTGTTTATCGGTGTGTAGTTTCTCTGCTTTAAAGAGTCCTCTCCTGCTGATGTCCAGGTGTTTAGAGCTGTCCTGCCCCTTAGCCTAACACGTACAATGTGTTGGAGCGCTTGCCAATAGGAGCGTGAGTGTTTCATAGTGATATCAATATGTTCTGGAAGTAAAAAAAGGAGTCCAATGTTTTTGGGAACCAGGATCATAGTATGTTTTTATCCCATAGGACAAAAAGGAGAGAATCTGATGGATAAATGATGTTATGCACTTAAGGACATTTTAGACCTTAAAGTTCTTACTCTGTGTGTTTGGGCTACACACTATATACACTGATATTTAGAAAGAAATAAATGTGCTGTATGCCTTTAAACATAATTTAATATCTAATTAGATTCCGAGGCTCAGGGTTCATTTAGTAAATGCATGTTACTGACTCTGATTGTGTCCTGCAGGAGTGAAACCAGTGACTTTAACCGAGTGGGAGAAGATTGACAGTGAGGAAGTTCAGAGGGGGGTGGCGATCGGGAAACCCGAGAAAAACTGCTGACTGTTGTAAGGAAATATTTGTATGTATTCATGTTAGCAAACTATGAAGAAGCTTAAAATGGGAAATGATTTGTGTAGAAAACTGTGAGCTGGATTTGGGCCCTGTTGACATGTGGTTTTTGAGGACAAAGGCCAAAGGTCTGGAAGGGAGGCTAGGAGATAATGAAGCTAAGCTACTGTGATTTGGGAAACTTAAGAAGTGAGGTGTTGGAGATATTTGGGCAGCCAAAGGCCAAAGGCCAAAGCTCTGGAAGGGAAGCTCAGATAACTCCCCCCATTGTTAGCAATGTATAAAACACAGGAACCAGGCTGTGTTCAGGTCTCTTTCCTCTGGCTGGCTCACGTGAGTATCAGGTAAATGTGGGATCCCACAGATAACTGTATTTAATTTGTACTGTATTGATTGTATTGCATTGTCATATTACCATTAAAGTGGATTATTGTATAACGGTTACTTGGTAGCATTGGATTCCTTCCTGTATGATAACCAGCTTGTTAGGGACGCGCGGAGATTTGAAAAAGCGGACCAGTTGTCCCTACAAATCTTCAACAAATGGTGACCCAACGTGCCTGATAAACAGAGCTGTGGAAGAATCCAGACGACCGGAATGGGTCGGGAACAAACACTTTTAGACATCTCAGACAATCAGCAGGGCCCTGCAACTACAAATAAGGTAAAACTTTAGGATTTTCTGTCGGCGTTTCACAGTGTTTTTGAAGTTTAAATGGAATATACAATGCATATTTTACTATGTTAGGAAAGTTATATAAAACACGTGAACGTTGATCGCAAGGTAGACAGAAAGTCCGGCGTAACGAAAAGTAGAGCAGTTTGGCGTGGATCTCAGGTATACTTATTCCTGAGTGGCGTGGAAACGGTGCAGTTTGTGGGTTGCGAGGTTATATTCCTGCACGACAAAACCTGGAAATTCGATATTTTAGATCGGGTCGCCGTTTAAAACTGGGGTTAAATAGCAGACCAAGGCTAAAAGCTAAGTGCCAGCGGTCTGGTATATGTTGAATCGAGGGGAAATAGAACGCAAACCTGCCCGAAATTGTGACGGGACCGGCTCTCAATTTCCCTTTGTCTGTAAACTTAATTTGAAAAGCTAACGTGTGATAAAGGGCTCGCTAAGACCTGGGTTCATCATTCACGGTCTTGCTTGTCTGTTGAAATACACATCACATTATCAAGCTGGACAAACTGTACGGGGAATAAATCTGTGTACCTAAAATACCTGTGTGAGCGATTGTCTGTGGAACTCAGACAATGCACTCAGAAGAGTGAAGCTCATTTGTGCTCTGCTGCTGCCATCTAGTGGCTGAAAGGGGGGGGAAGCACGTTAAATAAGATAAGGGAGAAAAGTCAGATAAAAACATGCGAAGTCAGGCTGGAGGCAGGCTGGAGGCGTGGGTTCGAGAAAGCCCCCACTTCACAGCTTTCCTCTGCAAAAGGAGGGAATAACATTGAAGATTAATAGATCAATGTGTCGTAGATATTTAAATAAATAAGAAACATTGCATTGTGAATTTCGTGGTATTTGTCATTTACTGAGAAGTGTACTTATATTTCAGAGGCATTTATTGCATACAGTATCGTTGAGGGAAAGTAATAATAGCTTTTGCTGAGTATATGAAGCAGGTTAAAGTTTGATTCAAATTGAACATAATAGTGGATTATTCCACCTAGTGTTTTTGTAATATCATTAGTAGACATTAATTGTGTTTGGAAGTTTATGAAAAAAGTAGTAGCCTAAGTGATAAGCAGAAGGGTTTTTGAACGCTTGTCAGTCAGAAGGAATCTATTAATGTTTATATGACAGGGGTGCTTATGCCCGCTTTGGTTTTCAATGTCCGCCATCACGTTAAAACAGAGGATTGGTGGCATTTTCAGTTCATTGCTTGCTTCCACACGCCTTCCCCCTCCTTGTCTCTTTCATGACTTTAGTTAATGCATTAGAACGATTGTTAACTTGCCGTGTTTCTAGAAGTCGAACTCACTGTTCCGGAACGGCCTTTCACAATAAAAGCCAAAGGCCGCTGTTCGCCAGAGATGCCTTCACAATAAAACAGTAATTAGCTTAACAATATATTTAACTTATATTACGTCCTTAAATATTGATTTTAATTCATTACAGATCTAACCTGCTTGTAACACAACTTAGATAAACAGTTAAAGAATAGAATAAGCAAGTGGTTAAAGGGGGTTTCCTGTTTGGCTCATTTGATTTAGAACTGAAGTAAGGAAGAATAGTGTTTTGTGAGAACTGTCATTCCTCATGGTTTCTAAAGATAAATCATCAGTTTGTATGGACTTTGATGTAGAGATAGGATCATGGTGGAGAAGGAAGACCTTTTTTGGTTTCAAATTAAAGAAGATTTTAAAGATGAAGTTTATTTTTTCCTGACTAAGAATTTTGGGGGCAGGACTTCAGCTAGACAAAAGAGATTTTACAATGTGGTTTTACTACTTTTAATGGAGTAAAGAATCTGGGTAGACTACTGACATTGATTTGTTTTAACATTCACATGTTTCAGCATTCCTGACCATATAGACCCTCAGCCGTTTTATTTTGTAACCCTTTGGGGGAGAGATTTAAATTGAGTTTTTCTCCAGTTGCTGATTTATTGTGATTACAGCGGCACTGGAAAGTTGCGCACCACCTTTGGGTTGTACTCTGAATCAGTGTGTTGGTGAAGAGTTTCTCAATACAGAAACAGAAGAACGGTGCAAAGAACGCATCTCTGAGGAGGGTTTGACATTTTGCGTGTACCTCGTTGTCGGGGCAACAGTGGTGTGAAGAGGAACAGCAGCTTTTGGGGATTCCTGCTGTGCAGAGGACAACGTGTGTCTGCTGATTGTAGCACATTGATCCAGAGGTTCCTTCCCCCTCAGGACATCCCAGTGCAAGAGTTTCATTGATCCTATTGACTACAGCTGCAGAGGACAACGTGTGTCTGCTGATTGTAGCACATTGATCCAGAGGTTCCTTCCCCCTCAGGACATCCCAGTGCAAGAGTTTCATTGATCCTATTGACTACAGCTGCAGAGGACAACGCATCACTGACTGTTCACATTATGACAAGATCTTGAGACAGGCTGGTCTCAGACGGTTCAGACTCTGAAGAAATTATGCGATGATTTGACAGCATAACTGTGCCAGTGTTTTCCAGAGGGTGGTGTAGAACAATAGGGTTAGTGTTTGAGAAGGGAGGCTGATTGTTCAAATGATGGTCTGGAATGCTGAAAAGATTACAGTTGAATATTTTTGGTTAGCAAACAAGACATCTGATTATTATGTCACACATAATAATCTTGTTATAGAAACTAGCTATGGGTAAAACGTGTGGTTGTTATACCATTGTTATCATGAACAAAAGATAAATAAGGAAATAGTATCTGCTTAAAGATGAATGGATTTCATATCCTAGAGGGGATTCGTTATTGTGAATACTTCACAAGGTATCTACTAATGTATTGTAAAGAACTTGAATTTACTTGATAAATAAGTGAAGATAAGAAGATGTATTGACCATAAATTAGTCAATTGGTAAATAAAAAATAGCAGAAAAGAAGAGAACTATTAAAGTGAAGTGAAAAATCATTCTAAAACACACTGATAGGAAAGGGGGGGGGGCATGAAGGAAGTATGCACTCGACTTTTTATTCATGTGTGAATTTGGTAGTGTTTTAATTTGTTACAGTATTGATCAGTTCAAAGGGAGAGTTTTAGTAACAGCTCTATAAGATCAGACAAATATTTATTTATATAGGTCATGTTGAAGGGAAAGCTGGTTCTAAACAAAATATAGTATTTCAATTTGAGGTACTGGTTTCACCATTGTGGCATAGTTATTACCATAGGAGGGCTTTCGGATGGACATACGAAATGACTTCTGTTTTTAAATCCTTGATGAAATAGGGAGTAATTGTTGCATGTTCGGACACCCAGAGTTCCACGCACTGTTAAAGAGGGTAACATTGTTCTTTAAGTGCACCAGAATTGAAGATAAATTGATAGAATGAGTTATGGAATACATAGCAGACCTTTACAGATCCTAGTAATGTTTTGACACAAGATAATAGTGATGTACACAAGTTTCTGAAATAGATCTATTAGTCATTTTAATACTAATTAGGTGTAAATGAATTGCAGTAATAGTAGTAGTACAATAAGGAAGTGACATTTGTTGGCTAACACTTTTCAGGGAATTTGGGAAACCGCTGTTCTAATGAAAAGTTAGAGATATCTTGAACATTATAGTTGTAATTGTGAATTAATAAATGATGGCGCTCCATATATACAGATTTTTATAGACGGAGGATGCTGGCCTGTGCTGGAAGATCTGAGTCTCTGCAGAGCACGACACATGGCCAAAAAGACTGAGACCAACTGACCTTTGACCCTGACCGACAGGGTAACTTGGGAAGGCACTCTCAATGACTGACTCTGAGGTGTACCTGACCAAACCTGACTTTACAACCTGACAGTGTGAGTGTGAGTGAGTGTATGTCTGCATATGATCAGTGCAACTGCATGATTTAAAACGATGACTAATCAAACATGCTTTTGGACTAACACATTATTTTTGTGTGATAATAATGTGTGAAATGGGAGGTTTCCTAAACATTCCACAAAAGGGGAAACCGCCCACATGTGACCCGTTTCTAATCTGCTTGATGATATTTCACTCCCACAGGAGGTGGCGGTTTGCAGAAAGTGAAACTCAAACTAAAACATGAAGATTCTGTTTCTGTTAGGACTGAAAGATGGAGAGAAACACTTCATTACACTGAATTGTTTACTGTGGAAATGATGGATGTACATTTGGGAAAATGTTTGGTATTGTCTTATAATCCATTATGACCTGAAGGTTTTCTTCCCATACAGGATTTTGTTTACACATGAGATAATGTGTAAAAAAGGGGGAGTGTAAACTTCACAATGTACATTTTTGATTTAGGGACTGAAAGGAACCTGCTGCCCCAACTCGGATGTTCAATCTGACCATTGATTGACAGTTTTAGAATTGACCTGCTCCATATCTGGGGATAAGATACTGTTTTATGAATGTTGACATGTCTCTAATATTGATTGAGTTATAACAGGTAACACAGATAAAGAATCAGTGGCCAAGGGGCTACCAGAGAGACGTAATTCCAGAATGGAATACTGAAGAAGCTGACCTGTGAGTAATGTTTCAACAGGTATTAAAGTAACTGAGGTTTGAAATGTAGAAAGAACATATTTACAGTTAAAGCTAAAACATAGTAATGTAATGAGACACAATGTAATTTAAACAACATCATGTAACTAGTCTGGTAAAGAAGTAAAAGCCATAGACTTTATTGTTTAGGTCATTATGGGGATATACATTTAATCTACATTTATAATAGAAAGACATTTGAGGACAGTTTGTTGGAATTCTGTATTTATTTTTCAGCAGAATAATATCTAAGCACTGATGGGTAGAAGCAGTATCACCAGGAAGCCATTCACTTTGTTAGTATTGTGATTTTGGTTGTTTTTGAATCCATAACATTAGTGTGTTTCTTTACCAGAAACATTAGCAGTTCAAATCATATTTAGATTTTTAATGGGATCTCAAGGATTTCATTTAAAAATAAACACAGATGCTTGTCAGAAATTCAAAGCTATTGAAATATGTTATTTAGTTTACCTAAAGATGTTGGGGTTCTTATTTAGTTGGCACAGTCCAAGTATTAAGATTCTGAAGCTGCACAATTAATTTAGAAAACCTGTTCACAGACATCTGTTGTTTTAAGACACCCCACCAACAGGCTCCAAGTGGCCTACGCAGTGGTGGGTCAAACGGCTGAGGGCCCCAGAGCCCGGAGCGTAGGCTTGAGGGATTTTGTATCAGATTTCTCCACACAGGTTGTTGACGCCAAAAGGGGGACCCGAGACGCAGGAGGCTGAAGGTCATCGGGACAAGGTGGATAAACCCCAGGTGCTCCGGCCACTACCGAGTGACCCAGCGTATCTCTCAGGCCGTCCGCATAGGAGGAAAGGGGGACAGCTCGTACCACGGGAGCCAGTGTGCGGCGGGGAAACCACCTGCTAGGACCAGGGGACGA
>CM070480.1:6897989-6952771 GCA_036324585.1 Champsocephalus esox | reverse complement strand
AAGTACTCATATTGCAAAATTTCCCTTTAACAGTATTTAATTGGCAAAGTATTTTAGAATATTATAATTGGGTTTTTATCCCCAGTGTACTATTTCAATGTTAAGCAATTGTTCAAGTACTCTTGTCGCCAAGTAGCACAGTACTGTATCAGGTCATATCAAGTTTTTGTCCGGTCTGGTCTTGGAAGACCGGAAGCTCTGTGGTTCATAAAAACACGTTCTTACTCAATATCAAGCCACGATTATTGTTTTATTTTCAAACCGTATAATGTCGGACTTTTTTTGCCATCAGTGAGGAAAAGAAATGGCTCAGAGCCTCAAAATACTGAAATCTGTATTTTTTAAATCTTTTTTTCCTTCTAATTTGTTATTATTTTCTAAATAACACACTGTTATTTACTCATCAATAACACACAATTATCCTTGTTTTTATTTATTCGTTTAATTCTATCATCTCGGGCTTGTCAGCCGTTCCTCAGGAACTGAATTTCGAAATAAAGTCACGGGAAACAGACGTAGGCCTATAAGGGACATTTTGAGCATCATTGCGATACACACCACACACCGTTCTTATTATACATCCATGCCACACACCCACTGAACTGATTACCCAAGAACCTCAGCTAGAAGCTCAGTGATTGGATTGTTTAGCGGCAATGCACGTTAGATATGGTGTTTATGCGATATGAAATCGGAAAACATTTAAAAAACATGAAATAATACTTTATTCCGAGTGTGCTTGCTTTTCTCTTTGAAAGTCATCACATAACGGCATTGTAATACAAGGTTCGCCGGCATTACATATTACAGATCTGCCGTAGTTCTCTATTTATAGAGCCCTGATTAGAAGACTTCCAGACAAACTGGAAGAACTGCCACGGAAACTGAATACTACATACCGATAGACACCTGAAAATGAGGAGAATAGGGCCCCTTTAATCGAAGCACATTGTAAATTAATTAAAGGGACAGCAGGAACCTCTGTTTTCCAGCAGAGCGTTGATGCTTTGTGATCCCGGCTTCGCAGCCAATGTGTTCAACGTTCCCGAGTCCATGTCCTCCAGCATGGATCGAACCGTGAACATCGAACCGATGATCGAACCGATCAGCACTGAACAATCAGTGCTGATCAGCAACAGCTGCTGGAGGTTTCCCTCCTTTAAAGCTGGCTGGTGCTCAGGCAACACTCTCTTGGAAAACTGTAGAGATGGCAGCTGTTTGGATGCTCGTCTGTGTGCTGACTGTTTGTCTGGCCAGAGGTATTTACCTGTTTGATAATTGTGTTGAAGATGAAGGAATAATGTTTGATTTAACAGCATGTTTCCTGTCCACAGTCTCTGGTTTTCCAGCTGGTGAATATAAGCTGCAGAGGAGACTGAGAGTTGAAAACATTTCATTGTATGCAGTGTTTCTTCTCTCTGTCTGACACTAACCTTTAATTATACTGTGTCCAACAGATCTGTCTCCCAATGAGATCTCCTTAAAGAAAGCCTTTGCACTTTTCCGGTCGATGGAGTCCATGTTGGAGCGAAACGCTGTCAAAGGTGAGCCATGTCTTTTCTCTTTTACTGATCTTCATGGGATAAGAAAGTCAACATATGCTATATATAAGAGAGTACAGGTATAAAGGGACATATTGCCACCTAACTTAATTTACCTCACAGTTTTAGTAACTTTAAAAACATTTTCAAAATGATTTATTTAAAATTAAACTACAACAGATTACCAAATGCTGTTTTTTTTAAGGCTTGTATAACTTGATAACTTAAAGGGAAATTGAGCGGTAAAAAAAAGGTTGCCTATCTCTGTCACTTTAGACTTTTAGAGGAAGGTGCCGTGGTAATTGTAGTCTTTTATAATCTGTTGACTACAGACGTCACGATTGAGAGTAATTTTTTCAAAAAAACAAAACTGTGAAGTTTTTAATGAAAGGTATTTGTTTCAGTTCAAATGGCGACCAACGAAGTGGAAGCTGAGGCATCACGTCACCAGAACGTTCGCCACGACGGGATCAACGAGATGGATAACGTTCGCCACGACGGGATCAACGAGATGGATAACGTTCGCCACGACGGGGTCAACGAGACGGATAACATTCGCCACGACGGGTTCAACGAGACGGATAGCGTTCGCTACGACGGGGTCAACGAGACGGATAACGTTCGCCACGAGGGGGTCAACGAGACGGATAACGTTCGCCACGAGGGGGTCAACGAGACGGATACCGTTCGCCACGACTGGGTCAACCAGACGGATACCGTTCGCCACGACTGGGTCAACCAGACGGATACCGTTCGCCACGACGGGGTCAACGAGACGGATACCGTTCGCCACGACGGGGTCAACGAGACGGATACCGTTCGCCACGACGGGGTCAACGAGACGGATACCGTTCGCCACGACGGGGTCAACGAGACGGATAACGGTCGCCACGACGGGGTCAACGAGACGGATAACGTTCGATACGACGGGGTCAACGAGACGGATAACGTTCAATACGACGGGGTCAACGAGACGGATAACGTTCGATACGACGGGGTCAACGAGACGGATGACGTTCGCCACAATGGGGTCAACAAGATGGCGATTATCGAGCTTGTATCTTTGCCATACAATTAAACTTTCCTTAATAAATCTGTTTTCTTTTCCAAATAGCAAAACTTTATTTTTAGAGTATGTTACACTATTATTCGTGTATATTTATGTGACAGAACTGCTGGTAAAACATCAGTTTTTTTTTATCCATTAGTCAAACTTCGATTATTTTTGTTCAATAACATGTCATCTTTTAGACCAGTGGACAGAATTTATAGAATCGGTATTTAGGGTTTTCTTTCACAAAATGTCCGTAGACCTAAATATTTCAAATGCAACGGAAAGAAATGCTCCTTCAAGACGGGAATGAGAGGATATAAATCATGATTTATTTATAAAAGATCTGTTTCAGTGCAAACATTTGCAAAATATAATTTGGCCCCCAATAAATCATTACTCTTCTAAAAAGAAACTTCAGTATTTTTCCTGAAAATTCTCCCATGTCTATTGGGGAAACAGTTTTTGAAAAGAGTCCTGTATTATGTAAGTAACAAAAAGCATAGTGGGGGCCCTTTAGAGCAAAGACACCCTGAAATAAACATTTGAACAGTAACTCCCACTCAATACCGAACCAATTATATATTTAGGGTTGACAAATAATGAAGTTTCCCTTTTTTAAAATACATACATTAGAGTGGAGTTGAATATATATAGCATCTAATAGAGAATTGTCTTTAAAGTTGGCACATCAGGAAACTTAGTTTTTCAGTGCTTTGGAAGTTGAACGAAAACTAAAAGCTTTAACGGGTAAACGGCAGTACCTAATGGCTGTTATTACGTATAATTTAATGTCATTATTTCTGTCATTGATCCCAGACAGGACGGTATGAAATGTTGTCGTCTTCAGGTTATTTTCCAGCCACCAGTAGCATTTCCTCCACAGTCGGCAGTTTTTCTCGGGTTTCCCGATCGCCACCCCCCTCTGAACTTCCTCACTGTCAATCTTCTCCCACTCGGTTAAAGTCACTGGTTTCACTCCTGCAGAACACAAAATCAGAGTCAGTAACATGCATTTACTAAATTAACCCTGAGCCTCGGAATCTAATTGGATATTAAATTATGTTTAAAGGCATACAGCACATTTATTTATTTCTAAACATCAGTGTATATAGTGTGTAGCCCAAACACACAGAGTAAGAACTTTAAGGACTAAAATGTCCTTAAGTGCATAACATCATTTATCCATCAGATTCTCTCCTTTTTGTCCTATGGGATAAAAACATACTATGATCCTGGTTCCCAAAAACATTGGACTCCTTTTTTTACTTCCAGAACATAGTGACATCACTATGAAACACTCACGCTCCTATTGGCTAGCGCTCCAACACATTGTACGTGTTAGGCTAAGGGGCAGGACAGCTCTAAACACCTGAACATCAGCAGGAGAGAACTCTTTAAAGCAGAGAAACTACACACCGATAAACACCTGAGAATGAGGAGAATAGGGCCCCTTTAATCGAAGCACAGTGTAAATTCATTAAAGGGACAGCAGGAACCTCTGTTTTCCAGCAGAGCGTTGATGCTTTGTGATCCTGGCTTTACAGCCGATGTGTTCAACGTTCCCGAGTCCATGTCCTCCAGCACGGATCGAACCGTGTCAAAACTATTGTTCAAAGTGGTCGCTATCACACCAGTGGGGCCTGTTTTCAGCCAGCCACTACAGTAGAGACCTGAAAGAAAGATAAAGGACATGTATTTTTCACTGCATGTCTGTGGAACACTACAATCACACCATTTCATGTATACCACTACTGTACGTGTCTCTACAGGCAAAAATACCCATAAAAATTGAAATATAATTCATAAATAATTATTTGTATACATTTTAGTTTTTGTTTCTTGGTAGCATCATTATTGTTACGTCTTGAAAATGCAAGTTTCATGAGCAATCAGGTATTTTAGGTGAGGCATGACAGGAAGAAGGCTATACAATAACCCTGTTTTCTTTTCTTCTACAAAATATCTGTTTAGGGAAGGGGGTTGTAAAATGTTGTCATTGCATTTTTAGTTTTCTGAAGAGGAGGGATATTTTGGATATTTACTATAACTTTTTCAGAGTTTTTACCTTGTGTGAAATTGTTTTTAGGCAACAATATAAAATGTTAATAAAGATCTTTGTTTTTCAGGGGGAGGGCTTCAGGGACGGATCTAGACAAATATTCATGGGGTGGCAAGAGGGTGGCAGGGGATTTTGATTTTCAGGGGGAGGGCTTGTTATTTGTTGTAGTTGCTATACCCTCTCAAATGCAATATTCCTTTGAACATAATGTGAATTTAAAAAGATGGTCTCTAGTAGTCATAAATGCACAACAAGCTGCATGAAAAACTCCTCATTCTCAGAGTTTAATCTCAGATAAATTGTGTTTTCCTCTGTGCAGAGAGACAATCAGTGCTGATCAGCAGCAGCTGCTGGAGGTTTCCCTCCTTTAAAGCTGGCTGGTGCTCAGGCAACACTCTCTTGGAAAACTGCAGAGATGGCAGCTGTTTGGATGCTCGTCTGTGTGCTGACTGTTTGTCTGGCCAGAGGTATTTACCTGTTTGATAATTGTGTTGAAGATGAAGGAATAATGTTTGATTTAACAGCATGTTTCCTGTCCACAGTCTCTGGTTATCCAGCTGGTGAATATAAGCTGCAGAGGAGACTGAGAGTTGAAAACATTTCATTTTATGCAGTGTTTCTTCTCTCTGTCTGACACTAACCTTTAATTATACTGTGTCCAACAGATCTGTCTCCCAATGAGATCTCCTTAAAGAAAGCCTTTGCACTTTTCCGGTCGATGGAGTCCATGTTGGAGCGAGACGCTGGCGAAGGTGAGTCATGTCTTTTCTCTTTTACTGATCTTCATGGGATAAGAAAGTCAACAGATGCTATATTAAAAACACTTTTGAGGTACTTTGCCATTTAAAAAACAATTGTAATGGAGTACATTTATAGAGGGACATATTGCCACGCAACTTAATTTACCTCACAGTTTTAGTAACTTTAAAAACATTTTCAAAATGATTTATTTAAAATTAAACTACAACAGATTACCAAATGCTGTTTTTTTAAGGCTTGTATAACTTGATAACTTAAAGGGAAATTGAGCGGTAAAAAAAAGGTTGCCCATCTCTGTCACTTTAGACTTTTAGAGGAAGGTGCCGTGGTAATTGTAGTCTTTTATAATCTGTTGACTACAGACGTCACGATGGAGTGGCCTTTTTTCATAAAAACAAAGTACAGGATCAAAGTCTTGAAGCTAAAATAAATTGCATTTCTGTGAAGTTTTTAATGAAAGGTATTTGTTTCAGTTCAAATGGCGACCAACGAAGTGAAAGCTGAGGCGTCACGTCACCAGAACGTTCGCCACGACGGGGTCAACGAGACGGATAACGTTCGCCACGAAGGGGTCAACGCGACGGATAACATTCGTCAGGACGGGGTCAACGAGACGGATTACGTTCGCCACGACGGGGTCAACGAGACGGATAACGTTCGCTACGACGGGATTAACGAGACGGATAACGTTCGCCACGACGGGGTCAACGAGACGGATGACGTTCGCTACGACGGGATTAACGAGACGGATAACGTTCGCCACGACGGAGTCAACGAGACGGATAACATTCGCCACGACGGCGTCAACGAGACGGATAACGTTCGCCACGACTTGATCAATGAGACGGAAAACGTTCGCCATGATGGGGTCAACGAGACGGATAACATAAAGGGTAATTGAGCGGTAAAAAAAAGGTTGCCTATCTCTGGCACTTTAGACTTTTAGAGGAAGGTGCCGTGGTAATTGTAGTCTTTTATAATCTGTTGACTACAGACGTCACGATGGAGTGGCCTTTTTTCATAAAAACAAAGTACAGGATCAAAGTCTTGAGAAGCTAAAATAAATTACATTTCTGTGAAGTTTTTAATGAAAGGTATTTGTTTCAGTTCAAATGGCGACCAACGAAGTGAAAGCTGAGGCGTCACGTCACCAGAACGTTCGCCACGAAGGGGTCAACGAGACGGATTACGTTCGTCACGACGGGGTCAACGAGACGGATTACGTTCGCCACGACGGGGTCAACGAGACGGATAACGTTCGCTACGACGGGATTAACGAGACGGATAACGTTCGCCACGACGGGGTCAACGAGACGGATGACGTTCGCTACGACGGGATTAACGAGACGGATAACGTTCGCCACGACGGCGTCAACGAGACGGATAACGTTCGCCACGACGGGGTCAACGAGACGGATAACGTTCGCTACGACTGGATCAACGAGACGGATAACGTTCGCCACGACGGCGTCAACGAGACGGATAACATTCGCCACGACGGCGTCAACGAGACGGATAACGTTCGCCACGACGGCGTCAACGAGACGGATAACGTTCGCCACGACGGCGTCAACGAGACGGATAACGTTCGCCACGACGGCGTCAACGAGACGGATAACGTTCGCCACGACTGGGTCAACGAGACGGATAACGTTCGCTACGACTGGATCAACGAGACGGATAACGTTCGCCACAACTTGATCAACGAGACGGATAACATTCGCCACGACGGGGTCAACGAGACGGATAACGTTCGCCACGACTGGATCAACGAGACGGATAACGTTCGCCACGACTGGATCAACGAGACGGATAACGTTCGCCACGACTGGATCAACGAGACGGATAACGTTCGCCACGACGGCGTCAACGAGACGGATAACGTTCGCCACGACGGCGTCAACGAGACGGATAACGTTCGCCACGACTGGATCAACGAGACGGATAACGTTCGCCACGAGGGGGTCAACGAGACGGATAACGTTCCCCACGACGGCGTCAACGAGACGGATAACGTTCGCCACGACTGGGTCAACGAGACGGATAACGTTCGCTACGACTGGATCAACGAGACGGATAACGTTCGCCACAACTTGATCAACGAGATGGATAACATTCGCCACGACGGGGTCAACGAGACGGATAACGTTCGCCACGACTGGGTCAACGAGACGGATAACGTTCGCCACGACTGGGTCAACGAGACGGATAACGTTCGCCACGACGCGGTCAACGAGATGGCGATTATCGAGCTTTTATCTTTGCCATAAAATAAAACTTTCAATAATAAATCCGTTTTCTTATCAAAACTTTATTTTTGGAGTATCTTATACCATTAGTGTATTTCTGCTTTAAAATGTCCTTAATATTCAAATGTGACAGAACTGCTGGTAAAACATCAGTTTTTTTTTAATCCAGTGTACTGAAACGAGAGCCGGTATAATTCCAAGCGCGAAAACAAAATAAAAATTGGAATACGTTATTTTAGTGGCTTAACCCTTCATACCTGTCTACTTTTAACGTTACAGCTTAGGATAATTTTTAGTTATGTTCTGTATACATACTAACATATGGGTATACTTAGTGTGGTTACTCCATTGCTAAACATTAACGCCACATCGCTCTTTTTCACTTCTTACTCAGTCAGCCAGAGTGCAGATATCACCATTAGATTCACAACCCTGAAACATTATCCATTTATTCACTGCTGGTGATGAAATTGTTGTCAGCTGCTGATACTGCTGCTGCAGCTTGTGGCGCCCGTTTCAATGACAATAACTTTCTAATATCCATAACTGTATAGGCTATTGGCTTAAAACTCGTTAGGCACTAGGAAGGATCACTTCTACTTCAGGGCAGGCGACGCAGTACGCAGGCTAATGTACCGCAGCGGAAGCCTCTCTGGTGGACTCCGGTACTGCACATTACTCCCGAGACGCTTGAAAGTGAAACATCCAGGGCTTTTCAGAAAACATCCGGGGCTTGAGCCCAAGTAGCCACCCCCTAGCACCGCCACTGGATTGGAAGTTGAACGAAAACTAAAAGCTTTAACGGGTAAACTGCAGTACCTAATAGCTTTTATCACATATAATTTAATGTAATTATTTCTGACATTGATCCCAGACAGGACGGTATGAAATGTTGTCGTCTTCAGGTTATTTTCCAGCCACCTGTAGCATTTCCTCTACAGTCGGCAGTTTTTTCGCGGGGTTTCCCGATCGCCACCCCCCTCCGAACTTCCTCACTGTCAATCTTCTCCCACTTGGAGAAAGTCACTGGTTTCACTCCTGCAGGACACAAAATCAGAGTCAGTAACATGCATTTACTAAATTAACCCTGAGCCTCGGAATCTAATTGGATCTTAAATTATGTTTTAAGGCATATAGCACATTTATTTCTAAATATCAGTGTATATAGTGTGTAGCCCAAACACACAGAGTAAGACCTTAAGGACTAAAATGTCCTTAAGTGCATACATCTGACTTTATATATTTATTTATATATCAGCAATTAAACACATCTTACATTTCTCTTCATACAATACGTCTCCTTGCAGTATCAACACTAATTCGGCTGACTTTTATATTTGATCCAATTGGTAGATAGGTTATATTTACACCATAACGGTGCACAGCTGATAGAAAAGGACTTGTAGATATTACTGATTTTCTTTGAATATAAGAATGTAAATACTGAGTTGAACGAATAGTCAGTGATTTGGGTGATGGGAGACACATCTATTGATTCAGAATTTCAATAGCTTACCATTAAATGACGGATATACCTTTGTCTGAGTTTTTACAAAGCAGATATTAGAAGTATCTAAATGTAAAATGATGTGAAAACATGAATACAACTACACATATTCAGATGTTATACATACACAAGTGTCCTACACTAATAATACAAAGTTATTATGGCTGTGTGTACCTTGTGTGCACCGCCTAGTGGTTAAAGCACGTTATTGAATTATTTGTATATATGACATGTCAATAAACCTTAGAAAATATTGAAATCTTGAAAGGGATGTGCAAAATAGCCATAATATACAGTCTTTAATTAACTATTAGTAGAGAATAACGAGTAATGAATATACTTTATAGAGATCTGCAGATAAATGTTTAGTCTTCTCAAGCACCATCTATCAAATATCTCTTCTGATTGTTGGCACTTGACAATCACCTTCCCTGAATTTTACTCAGGTGTAACTAAAGTCTGATTTAAGGGTTGTTTATATTTCACATCATTAAACAGAATCTGCAGAGTAACTAAAATAAATGTAGTGGAGTAAAAATACCAGGTTAACCTCTGAATTGTAGTGGAGTAGAATTACAAAGTAACAATGAGCTGTCATGTGGGAATATAGTAATGCTCATTATGTACACAAGTGATGTTCACCCATTTATTAATTATATGCTTTACATTTTTACACACCAATGTGTTTCCTATCCCCTAAACCTCCAGGGCTGTACACAGTTTAATACTGTCAACTTCTAATTTTGGAAAAAACTAAAACGTCTTTTAAAACTACAATTCCCAGTAGAGACGTGCCATAGAACATGTACAAGCAAACTGCACGTTGATACGACCTTCCTAGCCGGAGATATGGCCACATTTTACAATAAACTTCAGTTGGGTCGCTTTAAAAACAATTATAATCGCAATATCTTTTAGAAAAATTGCAATTAGATTATTTCCCCAAATCGTGCAGCCCTATAACAAACTAATAATAATTATTCTTATTCTTAAAATCAATGTGGTGTACGTCTTTGACTTGCCTTTAAAAACGGTGGCAGGTCTTCGTGCTCCTCCAGCACAGTGTGCAGGAAACTAAATCCACCAATCCCCTGAAAATGCCAGCGTTGACTGAAGAGTGTGTCTCGTCATGCCCACGCAAAGCCAACTCTAAAGCCCCACAAAACTTCATTACTTTGGATACAAAAATATGCCTGTTTTTATCCACCTCCTCATTGTGTTTCCTCACCGCAATCCTGTGGCCGTCGTCCAGCAGTTGCTTACTTGGAGCGATGCGTCATGGTTCTGAAGTGAAGACTCCTGTGAAACTAGCACATCATTCTTTACTGTTAATTACATCTGTGTTTAACTCATGCCTAAACCCTGCACCTTGTATGTGTATACATGTACATCTAAATCTGCACCCAATTATCCAAAGTGACTTAATTATATTTATGTCCATTACTTCAACACTGTTTGTTCGGTGAATTTACTGTAACTTCATTCACTCTATGCAAACTACATTTTGTTGTACTCATGTGCAATGACAATAACGTTGAATATAATCTAATTATCTGTAAGTGGACGGCATCTTCACATTCAGTGAGGCACCAGGAGTTCGTTATTTGCCAATCATTAAAATACAGGATTACTCTCACATCTGGACATTTCCATCACAGAACATTACAAAGGTTTGACTGTAGAGGGCAGGGGTACATCTTTACAAAACACAATCTGACGAACTGTTGACCACAGCATATTACTAGACCGACTGGAAAACTGGGTGGGACTTTCGGAAACAGTTCTAAATTGATTTGAATCCTACTTAAAGGACAGAAACAACTTTTTTTCTAGAGGTAAATACACATCTGAGTAGACAAATATGACATGTGGGGTTCCTCAAGGCTCCATCTTGGGGCCTCTTCTCTTTAACATCTACATGCTACCACTGGCTCAGATAATGAAGAACAACAAAATAAGTTACCATAGCTATGCAGATGACACACAAATGTACGTAACAATTTCACCAGGAGACTATGCTCCAATTCAAACACTGAGTAAGTGCATTGAACAAATCAATGACTGGATGTGTCAGAACTTTCTCCAATTAAACAAAGATAAAACTGAGGTAATGGTTTTTGGAGCCAAGTCAGAACGTATAAAAGTTAGCGCTGAGCTTCAGTCTGCAATGTTCAAACCAACAGATGAAGCCAGAAATCTAGGTGTAGTCATGGACTCTGACCTGAGTTTCAACAGTCACATTAAAACAGTTACTAAATCAGCCTACTATCACCTAAAGAACATATCTAGGATTAAAAGACTAATGTCACAGCAGGATTTGGAAAAACTTGTCCATGCCTTTATCTTCAGTAGACTCGACTACTGCAATGGTGTCTTCACAGGTCTCACTAAAACATCTATTAGGAAGCTGCAGCTGATTCAGAACGCCGCTGCTCGAGTCCTCACTAACACTAAGAAAGTGGATCACATCACTCCTGTTCTGAAGTCCTTACACTGGCTTCCTGTGTGTCAAAGAATAGATTTCAAAAATACTGCTGCTGGTTTATAAAGCACTGAATGGTTTAGGCCCAAAACACATCTCTGACCTCCTGCTAAATTATGAACCATCCAGATCTCTCAGGTCTTCAGGGACTGGTCAGCTTTCTGTCCCCAGAGTCAGAACTAAACATGGAGAAGCAGCGTTCAGTTATTATGCTCCAAATATCTGGAACAAACTCCCAGAAACCTGCAGGTCCGCTGCAACTCTGACTACTTTTAAATCCAGGCTGAAGACTTTTCTTTTTGTCGCTGCTTTTAATTGAACTATTCAGATCTTAAACTGCACTGTAACTTTTATCCATGTATTTTTCCTTTTAATGTTTATTTTATTCGCTTTTCTTTTTAATGACTGATTTTAAATGCCATTTTCTTAATGTCTTTCATTTTTTGTAAAGCACTTTGAATTGCCTTGTGTTGAAAAGTGCTATATAAATAAACTTGCCTTGCCTTGCCTTGCAGCACAATGATTGGCTGCTGGAAATTGTGGTAAAATGTAATTAAACGTGGACGCCCATAATTAGCTGGTTATATGCAGTGGGATGAAGAGTACGGATGAAGAAGAAATTCTTACATTAATGATGGTTTTTCACGATAAACCGACCATTCAGTGTGTTCGTCCATGTTTTTGAACACATTGTGGCTTTAAGGATGGCAATGTTGAGCTGTCCCATTTTCATACTGTAGATGTTTACAAGTTAATGCATTGTTAGCAAAACCACAGAGTTCTTCAGTTTAACTATGTTTACCGTCTCTTGTATCTTGTAACTGTTAAGAGGAAGGAAACAAGGGCAGTTCTTAACACATTGATATATTTTTAACACCGCTGATCGAGTGACAGAGAAAACACCCTCCTCGATGTACAAACGTTTTTTGGTGACTCACTGACAAACAGTATTTCTCCTGTATGTGATCTACCTGATGGTTCATCAGAGACGTGAGGAGCAGCTATGAGTCTACCAGCAGCAGCGAGAGGATTTGTCGTCTTCCTTCTCGTTGTACAAGGTACTGTACATCTACATTTATATTGTAAGACAGTTGATGCAGCTCAGAGTGTTTGCACCATTTGGCATGGTACAACTATGTCTGTGTTGATGGAAATAATTACTGTAAATATTACAAAACAAGACTTTTTTAAATGTAAATAATTGTTAATTCAAATGTATCGCTCAGTTGAACTTCCTCTTTCATCCTGCAGTCCACGCACTTAACTTTAGCAAGTGTTTCTCAGCACTAGACATTCAGCAGCTGTATTTGATAATGTAATGATTATAAGAAACTTACGGTAGGAGTTGCAACGTGGATAAAAAGTGACTAATGAATATCATCTGACTTCAATCATCTCATCTTTTAGCGCATTGTTTTCTTTTATTGCCAACAACTTTACAGTTTTTAGCTGCGCCCTTCATGGCGGCCACAGTTTTGACCCTGAAGGTCAAGTGTGTGTGAAGGTGTGTGTCCGTGAATGCATGAACGTCTGTTTGCACGCACGTACATGATCGTAGCTTTTCTATTTTCTTAATTTCTGCCTCCATTGGACGGTGAAAAGTGTAAAGACTTACTGGAAACAGGAAGAGAGATCTGGGTATGACGTGCTAAAAAGGAACCGGGGCGATCACAGTAACAAGTTAGCTCTGTAACTCCCTATCAACGCAAGGTGCTATATGCAGCTTTCTTCAATGATAAGCCTCTCAAAACTCTACACTTCAGGCATCACCGAAATAAGGATAGACAAAGTTACAGCAGCGTGAAGATGGGGACACAGCAGTATTTATCTGACAAAACAAGACTGAACATTGGATTTATGTTAAGAGTCATTTAGAAACATGACTTTAAATAAATGCTCATGTGGTTTAGTGGATATTGTAGCTTTGATAAATATCTAATTTCTGCAGAGAAGCCAGATGCTTTGTTTTACCTGACAATGAGGAGACCTAGGTGCAGCATGCAACGTTTGTGTCGACTTTTGAAAGCAATTAGAAGTAAAATACTTAGAAATGAACTCTCTGTCAGTTATTTCTTATCTTAATATCACACGCCTCGATGTTCTGCTTTTCTTTGAAGTTTCCATTCACGCCCTGCAGCAGCCGGATCACTGAGAGAAAAGCAAGCCAGAAAAGAAGACTCATTGTTCTGATCCACACCCTCTAATATTTTATTCTGATCTTTTTCTAAGGTTCGAAATCTAAGTATTTATCAAGTAAATACTGCGTTAAAGGTTAAATACACTGCAGCATGATGTCCTACGTCAACATTATATATGTTTTCGATGCCTCTGTTCACTGGAAACTACAATAACACTTTATGGTATAAACCCAGTTATAAACACACATCAGAACATTCCTCTGTATGTAAATCAATATAAAATAGTAAATAGATGTGTTTGATAATGCTAAGAAAGTCTGTCTACTGACGAGTCTGATGAATGTTTCTGATGTGCTCTGTGTTTCAGTGGTTCAGGGTCTGGATGGCTGGGGAGTGACTTGCTCTTCTACTGAGATCTGTGCAGTGAAAGGATCAACAGTGGAGATAAGATGCAGCTACACATACCCGTCCAGATGGAAAGATAAGGCAAACAGAGTAGAGAAAACCTTCTGGTTCACTAAACAGGAAGATGGTGAACCTGTAGATCTGACCACAGACTCAGAGTACGCAGGTCGTGTAGAGGATCGCTGTGGAAACAACATCTGCACTCTGAGAATCAGAAACCTGAGAGAGAGCGACTCTGCTGAGTTCAGGTTCAGGTTCACAACAAACCAAGACGTGTATGCTAGTGAACCAGTCACTCTGTCTGTCACAGGTAACACTTTGTTTGTAACTATGTAAGTTAGCTCAACATTTGGTCAACACTGCAGTGAATGTTACTGCATCGACTACATGTACGATGACAGTTCAGATTAACATGTTTGTTCCTTACAAATCCAGGTCTCCAGGTGAAGGTGACCAAAACAAGTTCCTGCACAGGAAGCTGTATATATGCAACACTAACGTGTCTCAGCAGTTGTCCTCCAACTTCTCGTCCTCCCTACATCTGGTACAAGAATGGACTGAAATGGACAGAAACAAGAGATTCTTTTAATGGCTATTTCTATCCCAAAGAAAGCTATGCCTGTGCTGTTCAAGGATATGAGAATTCCCCCTCTCCTTCAGTGTGTGAGTTCACTTACAGTCTTGCACCAACATGATGCCATACCTTATTACATAAAAGGGAGACACTGTCCCCAGCAATACATTCAGCCCTGAGATAAGGCAATTACATTTTCATAATGATTAACCAAAGATATTTTATTTTTCAGGTGTTAATGGTCAAGCCTGCAATACAGTGGCTTACAGTGAAAGAAGTATCTGCGCCTTCAAAGGATCCTCAGTGGACATTTCCTGCACGTACAGCAGTTATGAATATGTTCAATCTAAATTCTGGTTCAGTCCTCAGCGTAGAGATCAGGACCTTAGTGAAGACTCCCAGTATGCAGGTCGCGTTCAGATCTTTTCACCATGGAGAGGACGCTCCACTCTGAGGATCTCTGACCTGAGAGACTCAGATTTAGCTCAGTATCTCTTCACATTCAAAACACCAAGCTTTGAATGGAGGAGTGATTTACCTGGAACCACTCTGACTGTCACAGGTACTGATCAACACACTGATGAAAATACACGTCATACCTTCAAATACAGTCCTCGCTCCCACGTCATCAGCCTTGCAGCTATTCAACAATGAATATGTTGACGAAACAAAAGTTTACATTGCTGATAGAGCTGTCAAACGATTACAAATTTTAATCAGATTAATCACAGCTTAAAAATTAATTAATCATGATTAATCACCATTCGAACTATGTCCAAAATATGCCATTTCTTTATGTATATTGTTGGGAATGGAAAGATAAATGAAAGAAGGCGGATATATCCATTTAACATACAGTATCTATGTTTATTATAACATTTTTCTGCGTGTCAAAATGAAAGACAACCCACACACCTATCAATCATAGGGGTGTAACGGTTCACAGAAGTCACGGTTCGGTTCGTACCTCGGTTTGGGGGTCACGGTTCGGTACAACAAGAAAAAGCAAAAAAAAGTCCCAAATGCGTAATTCCAGGTTTGTTGTTATTTACTTTTGAACAGTAGTGCAAGTTTCAGTATCAAAATAAGGAACTCTGACATTTTGAATAATTAACTGTATTAAACAGTTAAAAACAAACCACACACACTCAGATGGCCATAGTATCTATAATGGCTGATGTCAAACTAAAAGGTTTCATCAAGCTGTAAAACTAAAAAGAATGTCTTGAAAATATTACATCATAAATAATAAGAAAGTGTTTCCAGAGCGCAAAGTCATTGAAACACATTATGCCAAAAGCTTTCCGTTAATTATTTTGGTCTCTCGGCTCTCATGTTTGCTGGCTTCTTAAAAACAGCGGGGATCAGCTGTTGAACAGCTGTTGTCTTTTGCAGGCTCCGGTGATTGGCAAATCTGGGTGATGCCTTCTGATATGATTTAGCATGTTTGGCGTGTGTTTCTATTAGCATACCGCACCGCTATCGAACAACGTCGACACACCGTCCTCTTCCGATCCACCACTCGCACTTCTTCGTTATTGTAGTCCGCAGGGAACCCGAAATGTTCCCACACAGCTGATTTAAAAGAAGCAGGTGGGTTCTAGCTCCTGTGTGTTATCTGAAATCGCCATACTAACTTTTCTTCTTGTATTTAGTTCGTTTTGTTGTTGTTTCTTCTTGTTCTTCATTTGTTGTTTAAGGGCGGCTGGCAAACAGCTTTTAGGCGCAATACCGCCCCCTGGATTATATATAGTGTAGTGGATGCTGCCCTGAAGGACAGACTTTTTTCCCACTCGTAAAAAAAAAGGCGTATTCGCCGTGTGACTGCATGTGCCGAACCGTGACGTCCGAACCGTGACGGTACGGGACGAATACGGATACCGTTACACCCCTAATCAATCATCAAACCATGGGGTCTTAATTCATTACGTGTTGATTTCTATCAACGGGGGAGTACTTCAGGAAAGTCGACAGAGGGGGCGGCGGCGAGTGGAGTACTTCGTGACCACAGAGTGTGAACGTTGTGATCAGCTGTTTTAGCACAGTTCTCCAGTGAAGGGGGGAGTCTCCCTCCTCAGCCGGTTGGCGTAGTTTTGGCACAATTCCGTTGTACAGACCGACGTTAACAGCAGCCCTGTCTGTGCACACGGAGACCGACTCTGTCCTCCTGACTACTTCACAAGTATGTCGGTACGCACATGCGCTTTGTGACACAAGTGACGGTACGCATTTCAGATTACGCACATAACCTGCGTACCAGTTATGTGCACCCCTGTTCTACAGCAAAAGTATTCTCCGTCGGGACTTCCTGCAACAACACCACGCCGTTATCTTGATTCTGATTGGCCAGAAGACATTACCTTTCTTATATCCTTCCAGTTGTGTGTATAAAACCGCAGGAGGTCAGTCTCCTAACTGACCAAGCTTGAAACCATGTTGACACATGTAATGCCACTGGTGCTGTGTTAAAACATGTAAAGTACATGCAGCGCCTTTCTAAGTAAAGACATTTCATATTGCAATCACTTTTGTTATTGCAACATTTGATGTCCCAGAGACACAATGCTACACAAACTGTGCAGAAACGTTGTTTGTCTTCAGTGAGAGAAGATCTTGAGACACTTAAAATTGTTGCGATGCATCTTCCTCAAAAAGATGAGGCCATGAAGAGAAAACTTGTGGCCAAATGTCATCATCAGGTCCATCAGGAAATATGTAAACTGCCATCTTTGCAGATGTGATAACACCCTGTCTCATGGAGCAGGGTTTCAGTTGTAGGTGGAAGTGAAGTGAGCTTACTCCTTGTGTCGCTGCTTCTGGTTTGTTGTAATCATGTGCCCAAAAAACTGGTTTCTCTCTTTTGTCCTCCAGATGCTCCAAAGTCTTCCTCTGTGTCAGCGAGTCCCTCCGCTGAGATAGAGATTGGCAAATCATTGCAGCTGACCTGTAAAGGTGGCGCTAATCCAGCAGCTAACTACACCTGGTACAAGGACAACCAAACACTGCCTTGGGGGTCAAAAGACATCCATCAACTCGCCTCTATCACCTTAGAGGACAAAGGGAACTACCACTGCGAGTCTAAGAATAAGTACGGCCAGATCAACTCTACATCAGTACACATAGATGTCCAATGTAAGTCCAAAACATCAACAACTCACTAAATACAAATGTGTTGAGTAGAGATAGTAATCTATGATGATCTTTCCTTGGTACAACAAAACAAATAAAGGTTTGTGATCCCTTGAGTCCTTCCTCCAGTCCATGCCAGCTTGGAAGCAATACCTCTAAAAAGAGTTGGATTTCATGTAACGTAATATGTTACTGTTACTTCTAAGGTTTCATTTGTTTTAGTCCAAAATGCCTCTGTGTTTGATAAAGGGATGACTCTTTATTGGCTGCAGCTGAAGGATTTGCGCCATTCATGACATGAGCTCTCCATCTGTTACTCCGTGATTTGCCTACTTGGCTTTCTTTATGTAAATCTTAGGGATGAACACATTTTTCATTTTTCTAGTTTTATTTGTTTGGTCCTCTTATGTCTGCTGAGAGAGTAAACCAACGTTTCAATCAAATACACTGTAGCTTTCAACTAAGTATAGGACTCGAGCTAAGTGGCACAATCTTTGCAGGAACAAAGTACACATCGTAGGATCAAGAACATGTGTTTGCTGCTAATAGATTGACTGACCAACGATCTTATCAATCTCTTAAAATATTGCATAGTACACTATCTAGATTGCAGTGCTCGGGTCACAAGCAAGGCCACAGGGGGATATGTCCACTTTGTTTCCCCTTCCGCACACCTTGATGATATCAAGTGGGGAATTAGTAGATCTACTAAAGATACACTTCTACACATTCTCTTCCAGACGGTCCAAAGCTCCCCTCTGTGTCAGTGAGTCCCTCTGCTGAGATAGAGGAGGGCAGTTCAGTGACTCTGACCTGTAGCAGTGATGCTAACCCAGCAGCTAACTACACCTGGTACAAGGAGGATGAAGACTCTCCAATAGCTTCAGGTCAGATCTTCACCATCTCTGACTTCAGAGCTGAACACAGTGGGAGTTATTCCTGTGGAACCCAGAACAAGTTAGGACGTAGCAACTCCACCTTACATCTGACTGGTGTGGCAGGTAACTCATTTAGCACCACAGGACCTCCCAAGAGGCACCGCAACTTTAGCACTACAATTCTTTGAAGATCCAAGATGCAATTAACTGTTACATTCTCTGGACAGAATTTTTATTTTTAATTCTAAATCTGAGGTTTGCTGCTTGAAGTTGCCAGACTTTTTGTGATACCCCAATAATTTCAATCACACACATATATCTACTTCCCCTTTCTGCTAGGCTACAGGCATCGACAACAACCTCTGCATTACTCTGCAGTGGGTTGTCAACCAGTAAAACCAATCAATTTCTATTTTTGCCTTACCCTTTGTCATCTTGCTAAAGTGAGGCTTTTTGACTACTTGCAAGTTTTCCAACACTCTGTGCTCTCCCAGTCGAGGTCAGCACTTCTTCACTTTTGACTAGATGCTAGGAAAGGTCTTGCCTCCCTTTTTTTCAGTCACCGGACAGATTGCCAGAATATCATCGAGTCCCTCTCTTTGGCCTCGAAAACTATAGTTTCCCAAATGTTCCATGAAATATTTATTTTGAGTGGGCAGCATTCCTGATAAGGTGATTAACCTCATCACTAAGTTGTACAAAGTCAACTATTAATCGTTAGTCTGGGGGGGCGCCAATATCAACGGTTGTTTCCGGTTTTAAAAACACCCTTGTGCTGTTGATCATTTATGGGATGCAAAAGCAAAAACAAACTGTAATGAGTTACTATTTTAAATGCTTCTCTCTTAAGATATTAGATTTAATGACTAATCATTACATGTTAAGGAACTCAAATATACCTGTAATAGAAAAGCTAATTGTCACTGTTTCCCAGGTTCAATTAAATCAGTCGCTGCTGGATCAATAACTGCTGTTATTGTGGGTATCATATTCCTCATTGCCTTTCTGTTGATTAGGTAAGCAGTTTAGTTTTACTTTGATTACGTTCAGTTATGCTAAACAGTTATTTAATGATAAGATTAATTTATTTGTTAATTCACTTTCTTTTCCAGAAGAAAGAGGTCCTCGAAACCAACCACGGAAGCTGGAGAGAGACCAGACAACGACGCTCAGGTGAGAAAGCAGATTTCAGGTGTCACCTAGGGTCAACCGTCACCTGCAACTAATTTCAACAATGCATCATGTCCCAGTTTGGTAACGTCCTTTTCCCAAACTAAATATTGTACCTGATGGAAATGTGACTCAGGAGGTAGAATCGAGCATCCATTAATCACAGTGTTGAGGCTTTGATCCCTGTCTGTAGGTTTAAAGACCAAAATAAACGTAATCAAGATGCTCTTCATGGGCCATGTGGTACTTTTTCGGTGAAGCTTTGTCGCCATCTGTGTGTGAGTTTGGTGAATCGGAAGCCTTTTTGCCGTGCTTACCAGTGTGCAGGCGATTACCATTCAGTACCTGTCATACTTTCTTTTTTCCTCCTGTTAAATTAAATTTGATAAATCCATAGCTATGCTTTTGTCTTTTCATTCTGTGTCATACGGTTATGAACATTATGTGTAAGGTGTCTTTGGTCTTTCCATTGCTTGGGATGTAAACCTTTCCATACATGTAAGCATTTTTTAAATATTGGGGGATACAATGACAATAACAGAAGTGATCTCAAAGCAAGCAGCCACCTCAGGTCTGAAAGATGAAGCCAAAGTGCCTTAAGGCTGCATTCTTTCCAACGGCCAGCAGAGAGCGAATCCACTGGCTATAACACAGAATCTGATTGTGTAGAATTCTATGAGAGAATTTGCCTACTTTTAACATGATTTATGACCTCAGTAAACATTTTCCTGAGGAGTTTATGGTCTTACTTGCTGATTTAAAGTCTTCTTTAATACAGCACAACTTATTTGTTGTAAGTTATGCTCCCATTTAGAGTATATTAGCAAAAAGGTGATTTGTTATCAAAAAACATAATGTTGTCCACAGTTGTTTTTTTACAACTTGAACCAATTTTCAGTCCTAAACATTTTTTTTGTAACATGTTTTTTGTTCAGAACAGAACATTGAGGTGGCAGTGGGCAAAATACCAAATGCAAGGCTTCAACACCATAATTAGCCAAATTCATATTGATCATGTCAACTTCTTAAATACAGTCTATGCCTCAAACCTTTTAATCACTTTTAGGCTTTGAAAATTGAGCTTGACCCGAAAAGATGAGGACATTTAATACATCGAGGAGTTTTTGGTGCCTGATTTGGAATTTTTAAATGTACTGAATTTGCAAAGAAGCCCCATTGCAAAAGTAATGGTAACCACTAGAAATATATGGTGTGTTTGTCTTTGTGATGTTTCCTTCAGGTACGCATGTATGACCGCCCTTCAGCTGAAGTACAGAATGCGACACCAGAGCCGGAGGCCGAGGTTTGCTATGCCAGCGTGAGATTCATTAAAAACCAGGAGGATGCTCTCTACTCCAACATCAAGCCCGCTCATCTCCGCAGACACAAGAAAGACGAGAAGGACATGGAGGAAGATGTTGACCACTCTACTGTCACATTTAAAGGTCACAGTGCTACTGCAGAGTGAGTAAAAGATCATTTTCCCTTGCTACATAAAGTTATTATGTTGTTTCATCCTTCTTTACAAAAACATGTTCTTAGTCAGTAATGTGAGTTTATGTTTTGCTTTATCAACAGATCAGAGCGTCATGAGGCTGCGGAGGATCCATCTGCATTGTACAGCGTAGTCAACAAAAAACCAAGAGTATTGACATAACATCTGTGTTCTCTTCAACCGTGTTCAAATAGTTTAAACATACATATAAATATAAGGTCTGCTAGATTACTAGTATCATGTAGCTAACGTATGCTGAAGCTTGTAATTTATAAATTCCAAGACAGAAAACTATTTTGAAGCTTCTCAAAGTAGCCTACATTTCTCTATGTACAATATATATTTACCACAATCTTTTTCTGCTCTGATGTTCAGTTTAATTGCCTTTTTATTGTTTTACATGTTGATAATTTTCATTTTATTCATATTTAACTTCTGCTTCGTTATCATCATAAGTTAGTGTTTTGTTAAACATTTTTTTTTAATTTGTAAAACTCATTTGATGTCACTGATTTGTATTGTTTGTAAGTAACCATATCATTAAATAAAGTTATTCAGTTCATTACCTGTTACTGATTGTCAACATTTCTAAGCCAGGTGTTTAATGTTTAAGTGACGAGGGAGCCAGAGGGACATCCTAATAGTTTCATAAGATCTGTTGCAGCCCCGTTTTTTAGAGATTTGGGTATGGAGGAAAAGTGAAAGGGTTGTATTTTCTGACACTTGGTGAATTCCCTGACACACCGGGGACACATATTCATGTATAAAAGACGTACAAAAGTGCATTTTGCATGATAGGTCCCCTTTAGTATAAAATATAATTGTATTTCTCTCAAATTATGGCCTCTGACTCTCCTCTCGTTGTCTCTCCATCAGTTAGACCCTTTTTCTGTGTATGAGGACGTCTCAGACCTGAACATGGTCTCTGCAGAACAGACAGAAGAACCAGAGGAGCAGGAGGACCTGGTGTGAAGGTCAGCAATTTGTATTTATGAAAACAAACCCAAAACAACTTCCTGAGAAATAACTCGTGAAATGTACATTATTTATTTGAGATGCATCAAACCAGAGGGAGACTCACCTGGATGAAACAGAAAGAAGTGAAACATTGAAGAGGAAACATTTACCCTCAAGTTTCCATGGTGTTAAGTAACAGTAGGTAGGAGTGAAAGAAGTAAAAAACAACATGTAGCAGGAGATGGAGTAAACTGTTTATTTTAATGAACAGTATATACACACAATTTACTGCTAGAGTGGGGGTGCAAACAGAAATGTGCATAAGCTTACATTTAGCATCCTAACCAGGGCCGCCCCTCCCTACAGGCCAATCACGCAGACTTCATGGGGCCCCGCCTCAGCTTACATTTAGCATCCTAACTACTTATCATATTTTCAGTATTCCTTCAATGTGTATATATTTTATAATGAAAATGTCATGATAAAAGTAAAATTGGGGAAAAACAGAAAGAAAGACAGTATTTGCACTTATGTCCCCATAAGGGAGGCGAGTCCCCACACGTAAGTCTGTAAACAGATGTAGGTCCCCATAAGGATAGTAATGCTAGACTACACACACACACACACAGGTTGATTCTTCAAACACCTTACTTATTGTTGAATTGTGATCCTCATATTAATCCATTAATTCCACCTTTCCAAATATTTATATACGATGTGTTATTTTTGTATTTCTAAAATGATCCTTACATTTGACTCCTTATTGTTAAATGAAGGTTAAACCAGTTCCTCATTCTCTTTCAACCAGCTGTTCTTCTTAGTATCCTTTATACATAACTGTAACATGTCTTCTTCCTCTTTTAAAAAATGTTAAATGTGCTTCAATGTTTAATCAGACAGTACATCTTGAAAATGGTACTGCTATTGGTTTCCTTCTCTTTTTTTAATTGTTAAAGTATCTAAAGTGTAAACAACTATACAAATGTGACTCCTTTTTTTTAGCTTTTGGAAAAGTAATCTTGCTGTTTTCCAAGAGACCAATATGTTATGTCGTCCGTCTATAATGTAACTGTCCACTGTGCCATTTGTATCAATTGAGAGTTAATAAATATACATTAAAAAAGTGAAAAATGTCTATGCCAAGCTTAGCTGAATATTCTCTGTATGAATTATATTGATATTAACACTAACAATCTATCGTTAGCAGATCCAGTTCAGTCGTCATCAGGCATCATTTATAAGACAGCAGCAGTTTGTTATTTGCAAGTTATTAAAACACAGGATTTCTCACAAAGATCTGGATATTTCCATCACAGTGTGTTCAAAAATATGAAGTGTAGAGGGCAGGGGTACATCTTTGAACACATATGGTCTTATAAGAGTTTCTGGTAAAGCGTCAGAAAGACAGGTTGGTTAGTCACACTTCTACTGAGATCCGTGCACACCCTGCACCTCACAACATATTACTACAGGTGAAGAGCAGATCTAACTGTCGTGGCTTCCTTCCTTATTTTCTATCAAGCCACTAGACGCCTTAAACAGACATTTCTAACTCGTTTTCTTTCCTTTATACTTGTGTTACTCACAGTTGATGAGTTGCTTGGCCTCCGATGGTGGGATGATATTGTGCAATGCTCAAAATAAAATACCAAGCTTTTTACACAAATTAAAACAGGCCTTTACAATAGTCAAAACAGTAGAGGAAAAACTCAACTAAAACAATAAGCAACTTAGGTATTCTTTCTTGCTGTCTTTCTATGTTAAGGCTCGTATCACTTTGTAACTTAAAGGAACGTCACGATTAGGTGGCGAATAAAATACTTGCTCTAACACCAACATCGATGATGATTTTTCACAACGAAACAACCATGCACTGTGTTCGTTCATGTTTTAAGGATCAGTGGGGCTTCAGGGATGCCCATGTCCAGCTGTTTGAATGTATCATTTGCAAAACCACAGCAGGAATAAGTTCTTCATTTGAACCTAAAGCCTTATTTAAGTCATCTCTATTTTCAAACTGTAAAGAGGAAGGGATCCCCGGCAGTTTTTTAGCACATTGACATAGCAACAGAGGAAACGTCCCATTTCTCCTGTATGTGATACCTGATTCATCAGAGACGCGAGGAGCAGCTATGAGTTTACCAGCGAGAGGATTTGTCGTCTTCCTTCTCTCTACACAAGGTACTGTACATCTCTTTATATTTTAAGGCAGTGAATGCCCCTCAGAAATGCAGAAGATGCTAAGTTTATGAAAACAATTAAAATAGTGTTGAAGATTTTGATGGGGCACAAGTATTGTCCCAGCTGTGTCTTGTCTCTTGATTGGTCATGTATGTATTTAAGTTCTGGTTTGGTGGGTTCTTTTTGCAATTAGAGGGAATGAGAGTACTGTTGGTTTTATCCAGTTGCCCTGAATAAAGTTTATTTTCAGTTAAAACATTCGTCTGTCTGCACTTAGGTCCACCCTGCGCTGCTCAACCTTAACAATAGGACCTGCATTTTTATGACGATTCAACCTCAACCCTAGGCCCAGTTTAGTCAAATAAAACAACAGGGGGCGCTCATGTAGCTCACCTGTTAAAGAAAGCCGTGTACAAAAAGGGGGTCCATCCAATGAAGGCAAAACGATAGAAATAATCTAAAACCTTAATAAAACAGTCAGAGTTTTACCCTACAAAAGGTTGGCGCTATAACATTATTATACTTGGATAGCGTGGGAGAATATGTAGCTGTGAGAAATGTGGACTAAGCAGCTTCACCAACGAAAATGTGTCTCCTGATGTTGATATGAGTCTGATAATAGCTTCTGGTGTGCTCTGTGTTTCAGTGGTTCAGGGTCAGGATGACTGGGGAGTGACTTACTCTTCTACTGAGATCTGTGCAGTGAAAGGATCAACAGTGGAAATAAGATGCAGCTTCACATACCCATCTACATCGAGAGGCAGAGTTAACACAGTTGAGAAAATATTCTGGTTCACTAAACAGGAAGATGGTGAACCTGTAGATCTGACCACAGTCTCAGAGTACGCAGGTCGTGTAGAACACCTCTGTGAAAACAACATCTGCACTCTGAGAATCAGAAACCTGATAGAGAGCGACTCTGCTGAGTACAGGTTCAGGATCACAACACACTATGATAAGTTTTTTGGTGAACCTGGCGTCACTTTGTCTGTCACAGGTAACACTCATGTTTTATATTTCCAAATGTTCAGTAGCTCAAAATAATATAATTGTGTGGTGTGGTTTTTGCACGTATGTTGGGAGTTTTGTCGTTCCTGTTTCTTCTTCACAAATCCAGATCTCCAGTTGAAGGTGAGCAGAGCGTATTCAGACCAGGCAGAGCTGAAGTGTCAGACCAGCTGTCATGTACCTGATAATACTTCCTACATCTGGTACAAGAATGGAGAGGAACTTCGGACAGGAATATCTTACTCTGGTTTAGTCAACTTTGGTTCAGCAGACATCTATTCCTGTGCTTTAAATGGACAAGAGAATCACCGTTCTCCTTCAGTGTGTGAGTTCACTGCACTGTTTTAAAGAGGACATTTTATGCTCATTCTCAGGTTCATATTTTTATTTTCTGTCTTTACTGTGGGACATGTCTCCATACTTTAATGTTCAAAAAGCTCTTCATTGTTCTCATACTGCCTGTGCTGCAGCACCTCTTTTCACCCTCTGTCTGAAACCAGAGCCCAGTCTGCTCCGATTAGTTAACTGGCCGGCTCTGTTGTGATTGGTCAACCGCTTAGATATGTCCCGCCCCTCAGTCTATCACGTACAATGTGTTGGAGTGCTGGCGCTCTCCCTGAGGGAGAGAAACTCCCTCTGCAGGAACACAGGGATTTTGGCTTTTGCACACCATTTACATGCACTCAAATCTATATGACACACTTCAGGAAAAAGAAACCCCCAAAAGCACAACAGGGCCTCTTTAAACATCTTCTGCTTTTGCACTTTGTCATTATCGTTAAGGTTTGCTGCCTCTTCTAGAAGGGGTTACTAAAGAAAAGCTAGTTTGATTTAGCCTTTACAGTAATAGTTGTTTTTCTACTCATCTCTTCCAGATGCTCCAAAGCTCCCCTCTGTGTCAGTGAGTCCCTCTGCTGAGACAGAGGAGGGCAGTTCAGTGACTCTGTCCTGCAGCAGTGATGCTAACCCAGCAGCTAACTACACCTGGTACAAGAAAAATGGCTTAATATATTCCAGTGAAGACGATCAGATTGTCTTCAGCTCTATCTATTCCTCTGACTCTGGAGAGTATTTCTGTACAGCTGAGAACGAGCTGGGGAGGAAGACATCTGAAAATTACTTTATTGATGTGAAATGTGAGTCAAACTTATTTAAAGGTTGAATCTGTCCATTTATGGCATGGGAAGGTTGTACTGATCATTACTACTTTTTCAGCTCTATTATTTTATGATTGAGTTTTGTTTCCACATTTCCTCCAGATGCTCCAAAGCCTCCCTCTGTGTCAGTGAGTCTCTCTGCTGAGATAGAGGAGGGCAGTTCAGTGACGCTGACCTGTAGCAGTGATGCTAACCCAGCAGCTAACTACACCTGGTACAAGAATGAAACTTCATACTCTTCTATTCTAAATGAAGAACCACAGCTTGTCTTCAGCTCCATGCAGACCTCTGACTCTGGAGAGTATTTCTGTTCAGCTGAGAACAAGCTGGGGAAGAGGACATCGGAAAAGTTCTTTATTGATGTGAAATGTGAGTGAAACAGTTAATTATAAGGTTCAATCAACAGGGGGATATTTTACATAACTATAAACTTCCCTCAGCTATTCTCGCCTATCAGTCGGATACAATTCACTGAGCAGCCTCAGGAGATTTTAGGAGTTGTATACCCACGGAAAAAACTGAAACTTTGACTTTAATTAAATGTATTATGTCAACAAAGGTCACATAACTGTATTAGGTTAGATTATTATATTAAGTTGAACCTAATATTTTGAATTTCAACGTAATATTATTGCATTGAGTTATCCTGATACAGTTATGTGGTGATTGTTGACATCATACATTTAACTAAAGTCAACATTTTTGTTTTTTAAGTGTTGCTTTTTCAAACTCCTCTCACAGTCTAACCTCGGTTCAAAGAAGCCAAACTATTTTAAGAATATACAGAAAAAGGAAGTTTTTTTATATATATATTTGTTTTATATTAATGCCATTGTGCAGTCGAAACAGATTTGGTTTTCAGTCTACGACGCAAGTTGTGTGACCTTTCTGCTGTTCTGGCGTCGATGGGCAGCTCGTTCTAACATTTATTGATCCAAGAAAGCAAACAGGCTTGTTTTTGTTCAAGGTTCCAGTTAAAGTATGTTACAGTGAAGTATCTCACAACTGTTTACCTCCATTTATAGATAATTCCCATATGATGATGAACATCACCAGGTTGGTTCTGGTGGTTCTGGTGGTTCTGGTGGTTCTGGTGCTGATTCCTCTGCTCCTTGTCTTTCTCTGGATGAGGTAACTCTTTAAATACATAATCATAACCAGCATTGATATGTTCCCCTGTGTACTGACTCTCATATTTATAAATCGGTTTCTTCTTGGATTCAATTCAGGAAGAAGAATGCTTCGATCTCCACCACTGAAGCGAATGAGCCCATAGAGACTGTGGAGGTGAGACAGTGTTTGATCGAACTCTAGCAACTGGTTATTACCTGTTGTTGAATAGGGTCATCTTGAAAATGTGCATTTATCATGGTAACTACTTTCTTATAGCAACTACCAATGTGTATTTACACAGTGACAGATCCTACTCTTGAAACTGGTTATTACATGTTGTTGATAAACGAGGTCACATATACATTACTTGGTTTCCTAATTTTAGTAAACTCACCAAAACTGTACATGATTTATTTTAGATGCATCAAACCAGAGGGAGACTCACCTGGATGAAACAGAAATAAGTGAAACATTGAAGAGGAAACATTTACCCTCAAGTTTCCATGGTGTGAAGTAACAGTAGGTAGGAGTGAAAGCAGTCAGAAAGAACATGTAGCAGGAGATGGAGTAAAATGTTTATTTTAATGTACAGTATATACACACACTTTACTGAAAGAGTGGGGGTGTAAACAGAAATGTGCATCAGCTTACATTTAGCATCCTAACTACTTATCATATTTTCAGTATTCCTTCAATGTGTATATATTTTGTAGTGAAAATGTCATGATACACACACACACACACACACACACACACACACACACACACACACACACCATGTTTCCATCACTTCAGGGGACATTACATTGACTTACATGTAATCCCTGGAGACTTATCCTAACCTTAACCAACACATGTCTAACCCTACCCCTAACAGAGTCTTCACCTTAAAATCAATGGTTCCCCTTATGGGGACATTCCTTATGTCCACATAAGGGAAGCGAGTCCCCCAACGTGAGTGTAAAAACAGATGTAGGTCCCCACAAGGACAGTAATGCTATGTCAATCACACACACACACACACACCACACACACACACACACACACACCACACACACACACACCACACACACACACACACACACACACACACACACACACAGGTTGATTCTTCAACTGCCTTACTTATTGTTGAATTGTGATCCTCATATTAATCCATTAATTCCGCCTTTCCAAATATATACGATGTGTTATTTTTGTATTTCTAAAATGATGCTTACATTTGACTCCTTGTTGTTAAATGAAGGTTAAACCAGTTCCTCATTCTCTTTCTCACAGCTGTTCTTCTTAGTATCCTTTATAAATATCTGTAACTTGCTTCTTCCTCTTTAAAAACATGTTTAAGTTCTTCTTTCAACCTCATCATAGATTGTGCTTCAAAGTTTAATCATACAGTACGTCTTGAAAATGGGATGCTATTGGTTTCCTTCTCTTTTTTTGAATTGTTATACTATACAAATGTACCTGAGTTTAATTTTAATCCTTTTTATTAGCTTTTGGAAAAGTAATCTTGCTGTTTTCCAGAGACCAATACTGTACGTTAGGTTGTCCGTCTGTAACGTAACTGTCGACTGTGCCATTTGTATCAAGTGAGAGTTAATAAATACACGTTTAAAAAGTGAAAAATGTCTATGTTAAGCTTGGCTGAATATTCTCTGTGTGAATTATATTGATATTAATACTAAAAATCAAACGTCAGCAGATCCAGTTCAGTCATCATCAGGCATCATGTATAAGACAGCAGCAGTTTGTTATTTTCAAATGATTAAAACACAGGATTTCTCACACACATCTGGATATTTCCATCACAGTGCATTACAAAATATGAACTGTAGAGGGCAGGGGTACATCTTTGAAAAAACAGGATTTAATAAGAGTTTCTGGTAAAGCATCAGAAAGACAGGTTGGTTAGTCACACTTCTACTGAGATCTCTGCACACCCTGCACCTCAGACCATATTACTACAGGTTAAGAGCAGATCTAACATTAATGATGATGTTCACAACAAAACCACCGTGCAATGTGTTCGTTCCTGTTTTTAGGATCCGTGGGGTTTCAGGGATTTCAATGTTGAATTGTGAGTCATCCATTTTCATCATTTGCAAAACCATAGCAGGAATAAGTTCTTCATTCTAACCAAAAGCCTTATTTTAAGCATCCCTATTTTCACTGTAAAGAGGAAGGAAACGCAGTTTTTTAGCACATTGACATAGCAACAGAGCAACCGTCCTATTTCTCCATTATGTGATCTAACTGATTTATCATCAGAGACGCGAGGAGCAGCTATGAGTTTACCAGTGAGAGGATTTGTAGTCTTCCTTCTCTCTGCACAAGGTACTGTACATCTCTTTCTATGTTAAGGCAGTGAATGCACCTCAGAATACAGAAGAAGCTAAGTTTATGAAAATAATCGGTGCACAAGTATTGTCCCCAGCTGTGTCTTGTCTCTTGATTGGTCATGTATGTATTTAAGTTCTGGGATTGGTGGGTTGTTTTTGCGATGAGAGGGAATGAGAGTACTTGTCGGTTTTGCATTTATTTCCAGTCAAAATATTCGTCTGTCTGCACTTGGGTCTACCCTGCGCTGCTCAACCTTGCCAATAGGACCTGCTTTTTTATGACAATTCAACCTCAACCCTAGGCTCAGTTTACTCAAATAAAACAACAGGGGGCGCTCATGTAGCTCACCTGTTAGAGAAAGCCATGTACAAAAAGGGGGTCCATCCAATGAAGGCAAAAAGGTAGAAATAAGACCTGTTCATGTGTCTTCTCGCAATTAGGCAAAATTCCTACCCTCTCCTCTGTCATCATCCTGTTGGACCTGTCTGCTGCATTCGACACGATGAATCATCAGATCCTCCTTCGCACTCTCCAAGAACTTGGAGTTTCAGGCTCTGCACTTTCCCTCCTCACCTCATACCTCAAAGACCGTACCTACAGGGTAACTTTGAGAGGGTCCGAGTCCGACCCTTGTCAATTAACTACAGGGGTCCCTCAGGGCTCTGTTCTTGGTCCTCTCCTCTTCTCCCTGTACACAAACTCGCTCGGATCTGTCATTAGCCCGCATGGTTTTTCATACCACTGCTACGCTGACGACACCCAATTAATTCTGTCCTTCCCCCGCTCAGACACCCAGGTCGTCGCACGCATCTCTGCTCGTCTAGCTGACATCTCTCAGTGGATGTCTGCTGATCACCTCAAGCTCAACCTTGACAAAACTGAAGTGCTTTTCCTTCCGGGAAAAGATTGTCCCTCTCTTGACCTAACTATCAACATCGGCCCCTCTGTTGTTTCCCCGACTCAGACTGCAAGGAATCTGGGTGTGACCCTAGATAACAACCTGTCCTTCACTGCAAACATCGCTGCTACAACCCGCTGCTGCAGATACACGCTTTTCAACATCAGGAAGATACGCCCCCAGCTGACCCAGAAAGCCACGCAGGTTCTGGTCCAGGCTCTCGTCATCTCACGCCTAGACTACTGCAACTCCCTCCTGGCTGGTCTACCTGCATGTGCCATCCGACCTCTGCAGCTCATCCAGAATGCAGCGGCTCGTCTGGTCTTCAACCTTCCAACATTTTCCCACACCACTCCGCTCCTCCGCTCCCTCCACTGGCTTCCGGTAACTGCTAGAATCCACTTCAAGACACTGGTACTTGCGCACCATGCTGCGAATGGATCTGGCCCTTCCTACATCCAGGACATGGTTAAACCGTACACCCCAGCACGTGCTCTACGCTCTGCATCAGACAAACGACTCGCTGCACCCTCGCTGCACCCTCGCTGCACCCTCGCTGCACCCTCGCTGCACCCTCGCTGCGAGGGGGACCCAAGTTCCCATCAGCTAAAACATGTGGGTTTGCTGTCCTGGCCCCAAAATGGTGGAATGAGCTCCCCATTGAAATCAGGACCGCAGAAAGCTTACACACCTTCCGGCGCAGACAGAAAACTCATCTCTTTCGACTCCACTTCGAGCGATAGAATGACTAACAAAGAACTGCTTACAGAGCACTTATATACTAATAAAGGACTGGCTTACCTGAAGCCAGTTGAGTAGCACTTGAAATGATTGGCTCTATGAAACCCGATGTTCTTATATGATTCTGTTTTCTTCAAGGTTGTGTCTTCCTGGTCGAATGTACTTATTGTAAGTCGCTTTGGATAAAAGCGTCAGCTAAATGCAATGTAATGTAATGTAATTATCACTGGCCCCGTGCATCTCCTAATCGCTATATATCCGGCCTGCTCTCGTCTATCCCACATGCTCCACTGAGATCCAACATCTAGTTTCAGGTGGCCTGTGGAACTGCCAGTCAGCTGTTCTAAGGCTGACTTAATTTCTGGTTACGCCTCCCTGCAGTCTCTGGATTTCCTTGCTCTCATGCCCCTTTCACACCAACGCCTTTTCAGCTCCGGCTCAAAGCTGGAGCCTGAAAAGTACCGTTCTTTTCTGTTCACACCGCAGAGGCGCCGCCTCAAAGCTCTGGAATCCGGTTCACTTCCAGCTCCAAAAAATTGTCGGTCTAGAGGCAAGAGCTTCGGAGCTAAGAGGCGGCGTCGCTTACGTCTCTCTTACGTTGAGGCGGGTTGAAGTAGATGCTGAAGACCACAAAGAAGTCTTGCATTTCGCATGTGATGTTTGTAAAGATCCAAGTAAAGTCATCCCTTGTAAAGTCGTCCGATGCCTTCCATTTCGTTTCGTAAGAGGATAACCAAAGTGAACAGCGCTTCAATATAATCGGCCATTGTTGTTGTTGTCAATGTGAGGGATTTCCGCGCAGTTTGGATTTTATGAAGCAGGCACGTAAACGGTGACGTCATGACGCAGCAGCGGCAGCTCTGGGCGGTGTGAACAGAGGGGGAGCAGAAAAGGGAAACCGGAGCTGAACCAGAAAAGCTCCCGCTCTGAGCTAGAAAGGGAAAAGCGCTGGTGTGAAAGCCGCATCACTGAGACCTGGATTACTCCATCCAACACATCCACCCCTGCAGCTCTCTCCACAGCATATTCCTTCTCCTATACACCCAGACCGGTATCACGGCAAGACGCGAATATGTGATGATTTACCATGCTGGCAGACGTGAAGATGTCACAACTTTGTCCCTTCAGACGTGACAGTTACACGGTATTGTTAACCCATGGTAACCAGTGGAGAAATAACCGGAAATGCCAAACAAATGCTACCCCGACGTAATGATTTATTTTTTAATAGTCACACTCGATTATGCCGGTTTTCTTGTTGCCCCAGCTGGTCGACACCTCTTTTAGCAGAAACAAACGGCATTGTAATACACGGTTCGGCTGCATAAAATATTACATATCTGCCGTAATTCTCTCAGCCGAACCGTGTAGTACAATGCCGTTATGTGATGACTTTGAAAGAGAAAAGCAAGCACACTTGTAATAAAGTATTATTTTATTTTTAAAAAACGTTTTCAGATTTGACATCACATAAACACCAAATCCCAGCATGCATTGCGGCTAAACCATCCAATCATCGAGCTGAGGATCTTGCCTACGTCTGTTTCAGGTTCCACATCCACACAAATCGATTTAATACATTAATGTAGCCTTTGTTTCTGCTAAAAGAGGTGTTGACCAGCTGGGGCAACAATAAAATCGGCGTAATCGAGTGTGACTATTACAAAATAAATCATTACGTCGGGGTAGCATTTGCTTGGCATTTCCGGTTATTTCTCCACTGGTTAACGATACCGTGTAACTGTCACGTTTGAAGGGACGAAATTGTGACATATTCACGTCTCCCAACATGATAAATCGTTACATGTTCACGTGATATCGGGTTGACCCAGACCCACTGGCAGAGGATGTGGCACTGGTCTCCTGCTCTCTCCCAAATGGAGCTTTTCCCTACAAGCTACCTAACTTCACTCCTTCCACGTTTGAATTCCATGCCGTCACAGTAACCCATCCTATACAATGAACCATTGTTGTTCTCTACCGTCCACCAGGCGCCTTGGGGGACTTCTTGGAGGAATTAGATAATCTCCTCTCACACATCCCTGAAACTGGCCCTCCCGCTGTACTTCTCGGAGACTTCAACCTCCAGACGGGGAAAATAGACGAACTACCATCTCTGTTAACCGCCTTTGCTTTCTCACTGTCTCCGCCCCCACCAACTCATAAAGCTGGCAATGTCCTCGATCTCATATTCTCAAGGAACTGCGCTACTTCTAACCTCTCTGTAAACCCGCTTCACACCTCAGATCACTTTTTCATTTCATTCTCTCTACCCCTTTCCAAACATAACAAACTAATCTCTTCTCATCCTGCACCTGTCCGCCGTAACCTTTGTTCCCTCTCCCCCTCTACCTTTGCCTCATCGGTGCTCTCAGCCCTCCCTTCCTCTGACTCGTTCCAACTCCGGCCTCCAAACTCTGCTGCAGAAACTCTCCTCTCTACTCTCTCATCCTCTCTGGACTCTCTCTGTCCTCTCACAACTCGGCAGGCTCGCCAGTCCCCTCCTGCTCCCTGGCTAAATGACGCACTGCATGCTAATAGAACCGTCCTTAGGGCAGCTGAGCGGAAATGGTGGAAATCCAAACACCCTGACGACCTCCTAACCCAGGGTCTGCAGCCTTTTTGACCAAAAGAGCCATTTTGCCCCCTTTTCCACCAATTTGTTTTGCCTGGAGCCGCAAAACATATTTGATAGCTTGATAGCTTATAAAGTTGTTGTAAGGGAAACTTCTGTAGCAATGGAGAGTCAGGACTCAGAGAGACACGAGAAGAGCTGGAGCTTTGACGTCAAACACTGACGGTTTATTTGGAATTACGGCTGGAGAGTTGACAAGACAGGTGGTGTGTCACTGTTACGTTTTCCGAGTGTTGGAAAAAGGTTTATTTTGAGGTGGAGGAGCGTGGAGAGTAATCTGGCTGGAAATGGCGGCTGGTGATGACAGCACGGCGGCCGGAGAGTGATCCTGGAGTTGAGGTTGAGGAGGTCACGGAGCACATCGTTCACCATCGACTGAAAGACTGCTGGGGCATTTGTCAGTCCAAAAGGCATCACCAGATACTCAAAGTGACCGAGTGGTGTGTTAAAGGCCGTCTTTCACTCGTCCCCTTCTCGGATTCTGACGAGGTGGTAGGCATTGCGGAGGTCCAGTTTGGAAAAAATCGTGGCTTCCTGGAGGGGTTCAAAGGCGGAAATAATGAGGGGTAATGGATATTTGTTTTTTACAGTGATGGCATTAAGACCCCTGTAATCAATGCAGGGCCGCAGTGAGCGGTCCTTCTTGGACACGAAGAAAAAACCAGCACCGACCGGGGAGGAGGATGGGCGAATGACACCGGCAGCCAGGGAGTCATGGATGTAACTCTCCATGGATTTTCTCTCAGGGCGAGACAGGTTGAACAGACGTGAGGAAGGCAGAGGGGCCCCGGGAAGGAGGTCAATGGGACAGTCGTAGGGTCGATGAGGAGGAAGAGAAAGAGCTCGCTGTTTACTGAACACCTCTCCTAGGTTATTATATTCAGTGGGGACAGATGACAGGTCAGGCGCCTCGATCTTGAGTGATGGAGAGGCGGCCTCTGCTGGCGGTAGGGCAAACTGCAGGCAAGAGGATAAGCAAAAAAAACTCCAACTAATGATTTTGCCAGTTACCCAATCAATCTGGGGGTTGTGTGTTCTTAACCAGGGATGGCCCAACACCATGGGGGCATGAGGTGAGAAAATTAGGTGAAACTGAATAAACTCACGATGGTTTCCACACAGAATGAGATTTACTGGCTTGGTGCGGTGAGTGACTTGGGCCAGGAATTTTTCATTTAGAGCATTACCATTAAGAGGCGAATCTAACACTTCGCAGGAAATTCCTGCCTGAGCTGCAATGTCCATGTCCAAAAAGTTCTCGTCCGCCCCGAGTCCACAAAGGCAAGTAGGGGTAGGGACTGTTGGTTGCAGCAAAGCACGGCTTCTAGCTGCGTTCTGGGTCGGGGGTTGAGAGAGGAGGAAGGGCTCGCCAGAATCCCCACAGCTACTGACGAGCCTGACCTTTTGGCAGATTAGGACAGGAGGAAACGAGATGACTGGTTTGGCTGCAATAAACACATTCCCCAGCCTGGATCCTTCTAGCACGCTCAGATGGTGAGAGGCGGGCCCTTCCTTCTTGCATGGGCTCATCTTCAGGGGATGAGACTGAGTAGGGAGTCGGGAAAGATCTGGAGATTGGGGTAGTGGCAGTGCCAATTTGGGGATCAGGTGAGGAGTAGATTGGGGGTGACGGCTATTCCTATCCCTACGTCTCTCTCTGAGGCAATTATCAATCTTGATGGCTGTGGCAATTCAATTATCCAAGCTGACTGGATCATGCCTAGCAGCTAGCGCATCTTTAATTGCTTTGTTCGGCCCCTGATGAAAAACATCCTGCAATGACTCGTTATTCCAGCGTGAGTCAGCAGTAACTGTTCTAAACTCAACTGAAAATTCGGCTACACTACGGGAGCCCTGCCGGAGAGAAATAAGGCGCCTGGAAGCGTCCCTCCCCCGTACCAGGTGATCAAAAACTTTTTTCATTTCGGAAATGAAAGTCTCATATGACCAGCAAATGTGTGGCTGGCTCTCCCTAACAGCTGTAGCCCAATCTAAAGAACTCCCCCTCAACAGACTCATTATATATGCTACCCTACACCCATCTGTATGATAAGTACTAGGCTGCTGCTCAAAAACTAATGGACACTGGAACAAAAAGGCTCTACAAATACCCAAATCTCCAGCGTATCGCTCCGGTGTGTGAATGACAGCCTCTCGTAGCTGATGGAGAGGTGCGGCAGGAGGGGGGGAGGGGCTTGCGGCTGTGCAGCGGGCTGCGGGGGAGAAGACTGTGATGTGAGCAGTTTTGCTTGCATGCCGATCCTTTGTACGTTAGTGGAAAGGTTCCGGAGAGTCTCCACTACTTCACGGAGAACCGCCTCGTGATGCCCCACGAGAGCGCCTTCACTGGCCAGGGCTTGGCTGAGTTCGTCCACAGTCTTTGACCGGTGGCCTGTGTCCGCTGGGTCCATACTGGCCAGATCGTTCTGTTACGTTTTCCGAGAGGACCCAAACGCAGGACAAGGCAGTGTTGGAAAAATATTTATTTTGAGGTGGAGGAGCGTGGAGAGTAATCCGGCTGTAAATGGCGGCTGGTGATGACAGCACGGCGGCCGGAGAGTGATCTTGGACCACAAGAAGAACACGAAAATAGCTAATAATGCTAAGGCTAAGAAGGCTGAGAGTTTTACCACTGTGGGTTCAACAACGATCTGGCGCTGACAGGTTGTGGAGCCTCCGCTGATATGGCATTTGTAAATGCTAATGGAAATCAGGTGTGTAGTAGGGGATGGTGCACAGCTGATTACAGCAGGTGGAGGTTTGAGCAGGGAGCCAGGAGTGACAGCCACCACGCCCACACAAACACAGACGTGGGAAAGGAGACAGTGAGAGGAGAAAATAATGAACTGTGTCAAAGGTTGAATACCCAAGCAAATTATTTCCCGTATATGTTGTTACATCATAGACACAATCTACAGTTTTTTTGCATTTAGTATTTGTTATAGAAAACATGTTACCTCTAATAATAAACAAATAACTCTTATAAGGAGAATGAAAAATAAATACATAAGCCAACTTTAAAATAATCAACACAGTACTTGGGGAGTCCTCTGTACATTTGAAGAAAATGAATATAATTAAAATGGGCCCACTTTGAAATAAATAAAACATATAGCTGCACCCTAAAAAGAGTTTACTGATTGAATCATGACTGAAGATCGTCAGCTGTCTTCCTCTCCCGTGTTGTTCCTCAATATGTAAAGGCTGCAGCACCTTTGAGAACTTCTCTCCACATATCAAACATCCCGGTTAGCCAGCATCGTTTGCTGTGAAAGCAGATAACTCTGTCCACGTGGAAGTAAACCCTCTGTGTGTCTCCGATACTTCTATTTGATTTATCCAGAGTTCGCTCATCGAGCCGTGGTCAGGTTATCCACCTGCAAGAAAAGGCGGTGGCGCGGGACCGTAGCAGGATATGACGCATATTTTAGTTGACCTAATTAAAACCGTTTTTTAATTGTTTTATGTGTCACAGTATCACCTCAAAATACAAGATACTAAATATTATCAACTGTGCAACAAAATATAAAAAGTCCTACAAATATTTGTAATTCCTTCTTATTTTTGTCTAAGCTCAAGGGAACCAGAGTAGAGGGCTTAAAGAGCCGCATGCGGCTCGAAAGTCGCGGGTTGCCGACCCCTGTCCTAACCTATCAAGCTCTCCTCTCCTCTTTCTCTTCTTCGATCTCTCAGGTAAAGAGCACTTTCTTTCAAGATAAGATCCATTCTTCCTATTCCAATTCCAAAAAACTATTTTCCAAGCGACTTTGTTAACTACTTTGAAAAAAGGTTTGGACCCTATACCATCAAACCTCCTTCAAACTATCCCTCCTGATATTCTACTGCTTCTCACCCATCTCATCAACACTTCTCTAACTTCTGATCACTTTCCAAACACTCTCAAGGAGGCAAGAGTAAACCCTCTCCTAAACCCTCTCCTAAAGAAACCCACACTCAACCCACTGAACTGCTTTTCCTTCCAGGAAAAGATTGTCCCACTATTGACCTAACAATCAACATCGGCCCCTCTGTTGTTTCCCCGACTCAGACTCTAAGGAATCTGGGTGTGACCTTAGATAACAACCTGTCCTTCACTGCAAACATCGCTGCTACAACCCGCTGCTGCAGATACACGCTTTACAACATCAGGAGGATGCGTCCCCAGCTGAACCAGAAAGCCACGCAGGTTCTGGTCCAGGCTCTCGTCACTTCACGCCTAGACTACTGCAACTCCCTCCTGGCTGGTCTACCGGCATGTGCCGTCCGACCTCTGCATCTCATTCAGCATGCAGCGGCTCGTCTGGTCTTCAACCTTCCTAAGTTCTCCCACACCACTCCGCTCCCTCCACTGGCTTCCAGTAACTGCTAGAATCCACTTCAAGACAATGGTACTTGCGTACCATGCTGCGAATGGATCTGGCCCTTCCTACATCCAGGACATGGTTAAACCGTACACCCCAGCACGTGCACTCCGCTCTGCATCAGCCAAACGACTCGCTGCACCCGCACTGCGAGGGGGACCCAAGTTCCCATCAGAAAAAACACGTGGGTTTGCTATCCTGGCTCCAAAATGGTGGAATGAGCTCCCATTGACATCAGGACAGCAGATAGCTTACACACCTTCTGGTGCAGACTGAAAACTCATCTCTTTCAACTCCACTTTGAGCATTACAATTATTAACAAAGCACTTATATACTAATAAAGGGCTGGCTTATCTAAAGCCAGTTGAGTAGCACATGAAATGTTTGGCTCTTTGAAACCTGATGTACTTATATGATTCTGTTTTCTTCTAGTTTGTATCTTCTTGGTCGAATGCACTTATTGTAAGTCACTTTGGATAAATGCGTCAGCTAAATGTAATGTGATGTAATATAAATCTGCAGTAAAACAGTCATCGTTTTTATCCAAAAGGTTAGCGCTATAACAATATTTTACTTTGATGGCGTGGGAGAATATGTAGTTGTGAGAAATGTGGACTAAGCAGCTTCACCAACGAAAATGTGTCTCTTGATGTTGATATGAGTCTGATTATAGCTTCTGATGTGCTCTGTGTTTCAGTGGTTCAGGGTCAGGATGACTGGGGAGTGACTTACTCTTCTACTGAGATCTGTGCAGTGAAAGGATCAACAGTGGAAATGAGATGCACCTACACATACCCATTCAAAGTGTGGTTTACCAGAGTCGAGAAAGCGTTCTGGTTTACTAAAAAGGAAGGTGGTGAACCTGTAGATCTGAAAACAGACTCAGAGTATGCAGGTCGTGTGGAGGATCACTGTGAAAACAACATCTGCACTCTGAGAATCAGAAACCTGAGAGAGAGCGACTCAGCTCAGTACAAGTTCAGGATAATCATCCGAAAAGGTGGATCATATATTGGTTCACCTGGAGTCACTTTGTCTGTCACAGGTAACACTCATGTTTTATATTTCCAAATGTTTAGTGGTTTTTGCACGCATATTGAGAGTTTTGTCGTTCCTGTTTCTTCTTCACAAATCCAAATCTCCAGTTGAAGGTGAGCAGAGCGTATTCAGACCAGGCAGAGCTGAAGTGTCAGACCAGCTGTCATGTACCTGATAATACTTCCTACATCTGGTACAAGAATGGAGAGGAACTTCGGACAGGAATATCTTACTCTGGTTTAGTCAACTTTAGTTCAGCAGACATCTATTCCTGTGCTTTAAATGGACAAGAGAATCACCGTTCTCCTTCAGTGTGTGAGTTCACTGCACTGTTTTAAAGAGGGCATTTTATGCTCATTCTCAGGTTCATAATTGTATTTTTTCTCTTTACTGTGGGACATGTCTCCATACTTTAATGTTCAAAAAGCTCTTTATTGTTCTCATACTGCCTGTGCTGCAGCACCTCTTTTCACCCTCTGTCTGAAACCAGAGCCCAGTCTGCTCTGATTGGTTAGCTGGCCGGCTCTGTTGTGATTGGTCAACCGCTTAGATATGTCCCGCCCCTCAGTCTATCACGTACAATGTGTTGGAGTGCTGGCGCTCTCCCTGAGGGAGAGAAACTCCCTCTGGAGGAGCACAGGGATTTTAGCCTTTGCAGACCATTTGCATGCACTCAAATCTATATGACACACTACAGGAAAGAGAAAACCCCAAAAGCATAACAGGGACTCTTTAAACGTTTTTTCACTTTGTCATTATCGTTAGTTATACATTCACAGTTGTATTTCTACACCTTTTCTCCTCCAGATGCTCTAAAGCCTCCCTCTGTGTCAGTGAGTCCCTCTGCTGAGATAGAGGTGGGCAGTTCAGTGACTCTGACCTGCAGCAGTGATGCTAACCCAGCAGCTAAATACATCTGGTACAAGGATGAAACTTCATACTCTTCTATTCTGAATGAAGAACATCAGTTTGTCTTCAGCTCCATCAATTCCTCTGACTCTGGAGAGTATTTCTGTACAGTAGAGAACGAGCTGGGGAGGAAGACATCTGAAAATTACTTTATTGATGTGAAATGTAAGTCAAACTTATTTAAAGGTTGAATCTGTCCATTTATGGCATGGGAAGGTTGTACTGATCATTACTACTTTTTCAGCTCTATTATTTTATGACTGAGTTTTGTTACCACATTTCCTCCAGATGCTCCAAAGCCTCCCTCTGTGTCAGTGAGTCCCTCTGCTGAGATAGAGGAGGGCAGTTCAGTGACGCTGACCTGTAGCAGTGATGCTAACCCAGCAGCTAACTACACCTGGTACAAGAATGAAACTTCATACTCTTCTATTCTGAATGAAGAACATCAGTTTGTCTTCAGCTCTACGCAGGCCTCTGACTCTGGAGAGTATTTCTGTTCAGCTGAGAACAAGCTGGGGAGGAGGACATCGGAAAAGTTGTTTATTGAAGTGAAATGTGAGTGAAACAGTTCATTCTAATCAACAGGGGGATATTTTACTGATCATAACTACAAACTTCCCTCAGCTATTCTCGCCTATCAGTTGGATAAAATTCACTGAGCAGCCTCAGGAGATTTTAGGAGTTGTATGTGTGGTGGTGTGGCGAGGGTAGGTGTTAGGAGTCGGTTGCGAACAACGCCACCTGGGGGAGTTTCGCCCCCAGGAAATTATAAAGGTCTAATGCTGATAAGAACAATCAGGTTTGTTTTACACCACGGGCAGAGACAGTTTTAAGGGTCGGAATACAGTTTTATTTATAACTTACAAAATATCTAAAAACACCACACACAATACATTTGAATAAAATACCCACTTTGGGGAAACGGACAGGGCTTGGCTTACCACGGCGGCAGTTAAGAAAAAGGGGAGTAAGGGGTCCAAAATAAATCACCCGTGACACTGCACACCACTCAAAACGAATACGTGAAGAAAACCACTGCCACCACCAGGGAGTGTGCCGCCTCAGGCCCACAGCACCTATCCGGCACAGGATGAAATGTTATAGTTCTGACAAAAGGATAAACAAAAGGAAACAACAAAATACACCAAATCTGAATGAATGTAAACAACAAATAAATAAAGAAATTCAACCAAATTAAAGCCAATGTAAAGGACTGCAAGGAATAAACAAATTCAATCAAATTAAAGCAAATGTAATGGACAATTCCCTGACGCCAAGAACGGCTCCAGCAACAGGCCAGAGCAAGCAGTCTGGGCCTGGCCACAGCGACGAGCCACAGCGACGAGCGAAGCTCACAGAGAGCCCAAAACTCACGGAGAGCCAAAACAGCAGCACGGGACGGGAATGATGGCCAAAGGTGGGGAGGGAGAATAGTTAGAACACCCCTGGAATGGGGATTAGAATTACTACAAAATCTGTATGAAAGTGACGGTTTAACTTACACTATGGGGGGGGGGCTCATACGTACCACCCCGTGCAGCCAGGCGCAGCCACAGAGCCGACAAGGGAGGGAATGAGACCTGCAAATCCCACGGCCAAATCCCGCTGTGACATAAATAATCGATAAGGCAGGGGAACTATGCAGCAGATTTAAAGAGAGCAGACAACGGCACTCACCAACAGTGTGCAACGCTGCTATCACGGAGCCTCTGGCGGGGCAAATGCCTCCTCTAACGACGTCAGCTGCGCTAAGATGGGAAAGTGTCAGCAGTGTGTAGCTCGTGACCATGAATAAATGACAGACTGCACAGTGCTTTACCTGTCCGGTAGAGAGCAGGACATGAATGCTGCCACGCCAAACAATTTGCGTTACCACGCCAGGCTGCAGCCGCCACAGGAGAAGCGGAAATGGGAGGGACCAAGTTTGGCACCTCAGCTTAAATAGCCGGTGCGCACAATTGATGCGCTGGCCTGGTGCCAAGCAGCGGCACAGAGGGAGAAGACTTCCGGTCACGTATGCAAACGGAAAAAACTGAACCGTTGAATTTAATTTAATGTATTATGTCAACAAAGGTCAAATAACTGTATTAGGTAGTTAGAACCACATATATTAAGGTGAACCTATTATTTTGAATTTCAATGTAACATTATTGCATTAAATTATCCTGATACAGTTATGTGAAATATGTTGACATAATACATTTAATTAAAGTCAACATTTTTGTTTTAAATGCTGCTTTTTCAAACTCCTCACAGTCCAACCTCGGTTCAAAGAAGCCAAACTATTTTAAGAATACAGAAATAGGACGTTTTTTAAATATACATTTGTTTTATATTAATGCCATCGTGCAGTCGGAACATATTTGTTTTTCAGTCTACGACGCAAGTTGTGTGACCTTTCTGCTGTTCTGGTGTTGATGGGTACCTCGTTCCAACATTCACTGAAAGCAAACAGGCTTGTTTTTGTTCAAGGTTCCAGTTAAAGTATGTTCCAGTAAATGATCTCACAACTGTTTACCTCCATTTCTAGATAAATCCCATATGATCATGAACATCACCAGGTTGGTTCTGGTGGTTCTGGTGCTGGTTCCTCCGCTCCTTGTCTGTCTCTGGATGAGGTAACTCTGCAAATACATAATCATATCCAGCATTGATATGTTCCCCTGTGTACTGACTCTCAAAAATGTTTTTTTATGATCCTTTTATTCATAAATCAGTTTTTTTTTCTGGATTAAATTCAGGAAGAAGAAGAAGGCTGTGAGCTCCACCACTGAAGCGAATGAACCCATAGAGACTGTGGAGGTGAGACAGTGACAGATCGTGCTCCAGCAACTGGTTATTAGCTGTTGTTAAATAGGGTCATCTTGAAAATGTGCATTTACCTTAGTAACTACGTTCTTAACCTGTTAAGCCCGAGAGACCCCGGTTCCGGGGGCCTCCTGCAATATCTTGCAGGAAACAGTGTCTGAGGGCATGTTCATGTAATAAACTATGAATGTTTTATATCCATGTAACGGAAAGAAACTAACATCTAACTGATCATTTTAATTTGTTTTCAAAAAAAACCCCACAATGCTAATGCTGAGCCTCTGAATTAGCAGCGAGCGAAAAATGCTAACAGATGACTGCACCGAAATTCACTCACAAAACCTTATTATTTATCTTTGCTGCACATCTCAACCCATCGTTTCACATCGTGGAGGACAGCTTCACTATGGAATTTGCACGAAGACGCCTTTTTCTTTTTAACATGAGTGTGTGAGGGACGATTCCCCTTCGATTCTATTGGCTCTGACGGTCAGAAAGAGATGTCACATGTCAAAATCCAGCAAGGGGGGCCAGAGATAAGGAAAATACACTCAAATGGCCCCAGGAGAGGTTTTTTTTGCTAAATCTCTCTAAAAAGGTCAAATATCACTTGTTTTGCATCAATCTTGATACAGGGTACTTATTATATGTTGTACTTTGGATTCCTAAAGCTTTTAGTCTACTAACCCATCATCCAAGGGATAGTTTTCACTATAAGTACAAAATATGTTTTGGACGGACACTATAATTTACAGTTTTTTACCATGTTCAATCTGAATTTTCTTTAAAATAAAAACATCTATATTGATTCTGATTTGTCTACATCCAACTCCCAGGTTTATCATTACTTTGAGAACACAGATTATTAATTTAACCCTTTTAGAAGGGAAGATATGGGTATTTGTTCTGGGAATGTCATTTTCGAGCCTGAGACCTGAAAAACAGGCTTAGGGCTAAACTGGTTAAAGGAACTACCAATGTGTATTTCCACATTGACAGATCCTACTCTAGAAACTGGTTATTACCTGTTGTTAATAAGCGAGGTCACACATCACACATTACTTGGTTTCCTAATTTTGGTTTAATATAAAATATAATTGTATTTCTCTCAAATTATGGCCTCTGACTCTCCGCTCGTTGTCTCTCCATCAGTTAGACCCTTGTCCTGTGTATGAGAACGTCTCAGACCTGAACATGGTCTCTGCAGAACAGACAGAAGAACCAGGGGAGCAGGAGGACCTGGTGTGAAGGTCAGCCAGCTCTCACTCAGCTGTATGTATGAAAACAAACCCAAAACAACTTCCTGAGAAATAACTCACCAGAACTTTACATGATTTATTTTAGATGCATCAAACCAGAGGGAGACTCACCTGGATGAAACATTGAAGAGGAAACATTTACCCTCAAGTTTCCATGGTGTTAAGTAGCAGTAGGTAGGAGTGAAAGAAGTAAACAACAACATGTAGCAGGAGCTGGAGTAAACTGTTTATTTTAATGAACAGTATACAGTATATACACACACTTTACTGCTAGAGTGGGGGTGCAAACAGAAATGTGCATCAGCTTACATTTAGCATCCTAACTACTTATCATTTTTGCAGCAATCCTTCAATGTGTATATTTTTTATAGTGAAAATGTCACGATAAAAGTAAAATTGGGGGAAAAAGAAACAAAGACAATATTTGCACAACACACACACACACACACACACACACACACACACACACACACACACACACACACACCAGGGTTTCCGTTAGCCGGTAATTACCGGTTTTTAGCTGGTAACATTTATAAAAAAACAGTAAATTCAAAACCTGACGGTCAAAATGTCTGGTAATAATTAGGGAGGCTCCGATCGATCGGCCGCCGGTCATTATCGGCCGATATTCACTCTTAATAGTTTGATCGGTGCTCTCTATAAAGGCTGATCAGGAGAGCTGGATCTGATCGATATGGACATAAACGCGAGTGAAGTGTAACCGGACGCGAGAGAGAGATCAGATCAGCTGCTGAGTCTGACCGAGACACGCAGCTCTGCATGAGCACCTGAAGCCCCGCCCTCTGTTTAGCGGGCTGCGTGAGAAACTGACGGGCTGTCAGGAGAGAGAGGGAGGGAGAGGGGAAAAGAGAGGCTCCGTTTCTCCCGTGTTATTATTCAAATTTGATGTAAACTTCTGAATAATGTACGTTATCTACTACAAGTAGTTTGTTTGAATGTAATAATTATGGAATCATTTATTGAAAAATGAATCTGAATTTTTCGATCTGTTACGATTATAAACTGAAGCAATATAAAAATGAGCCCCGTGAACTGAGTTTTAAACTGAAGCATATCTGCTCATAGTCCGGTAATTACCTGCTAACGGAAACTCTGCTACACAACTATTATTATTATTATTGAAATATGACCGGTAAGTTTCAAATTAGTCCGGTAAAATAAATTCTGCCCGAACATTTGACGGGCGAGAAAAAATCCTAGCGGAAACCCTGACACACACACACACACACACACACACCATGCTTCCATCACTTCTGGGGTCATTACATTGAGTTACATGTAATTCCTGGAGACCTATCCTAACCTTAACCATAACCAAGTCTTCACCCTAAAATTAATGGTAAAATTCCTTATGTCCCCATAAGGGAGGCGAGTCCCCGCACGTGAGTGTAAAAACAGATTTAAGTCCCCACAACATAACCAGATGAGTTACCCCGTATCATTTTACACACATGCTAACTACTTATCATATCTGCAGCAATCCTTCAATGTGTATATATTGTATAGTGAAAATGTCACGATAAAAGTAAGATTGGGAAAAAAGAAACAAAGAGAGAATTTGCATAACACATGCATCATTACAAACATACACAAACACCATGTTTCCATCACTTCAGGGGACATTAAATTGACTTACATGCAATTCCTGGAGACCTATCCTAACCTTAACCATAACCAACACATACCTAACCCTAACCAAGTCTTGACCCTAAAATTAATGATTCCCCTTATGGGGACCTCCATTTTGTCCCCATGAGGGAGGCGAGTCTCCACACGTGACTGTGTAAACAGATTTAGGTCCCCACAAGTATAGTAATGCTAGTCCACACACACACACGCACACACACACACACACGCACGCACGCACGCACGCACGCACACACACACACACACACACACACACACACACATACACATACACACACAGTTTGATTCTTCAAACGCCTTACTTATTGTTGAATTGTAATCCTCATATTAATCCATTAATTCCACCTTTCCAAATATTTATATACGATGTGTTATTTTTGTATTTCTAAAATGATGCTTACATTTTACTCCTTGTTGTTAAATGAAGGTTAAACCAGTTCCTCATTCTCTTCCTCACAGCTGTTCTTCTTAGTATCCTTTATAAATATCTGTAACTTGCTTCATCCTCTTTTGAACAATGTTTAAGTTCTTCTTTCAACCTCATCATAGATTGTGCTTCAATGTTTAATCAGACAGTACGTCTTGAAAATGGGACTGTTATTGGTTTCCTTCTCTTTTGTAATTGTTATAGAGTCTAAAGTGTAAACAACTATACAAATGTACCTGAGTTTAATTTTAATCCTTTTTATTAGCTTTTGGAAAAGTAATCTTGCTGTTTTCCAAGAGACCAATATGTTAGGTTGTCCGTCTGTAATGTAACTGTCTACTGTGTCATTTGTATCAAGTGAGAGTTAATAAATACACATTTAAAATGTCTATGTTAAGCTTGGCTGAATATTCTCTGTATGAATTATATTGATATTAACACTAAAAATCAAACGTCAGCAGATCCAGTTCAGTCGTCATCAGGCATCATTTATAAGACAGCAGCAGTTTGTTATTTGCAAGTTATTAAAACACAGGATTTCTCACACACATCTGGACATTTCCATCACAGTGTGTTCAAAAATATAAGGTGTAGAGGGCAGGGGTACATCTTTAAATAAAAACAGGATTTAATAAGAGTTTCTGGAAGAATCAGAAAGACAGGTTGGTTCGTCACACTTCTACTGAGATCCGTGCACACCCTGCACCTCACACCATATTACTACAGGTGAAGAGCAGATCTAACTGTCGTGGCTTCCTTCCTTATTTTCCATCAAGCCACTAGACGCCTTAAACAAACATTTCTAACTCGTTTTCTTTCCTTTATACTTGTGTTACTCACAGTTGATGAGTTGCTATGATATTGTGCAATTCTCAAAAACAAATACCAAACTTTGTACACATAAAAGAAAACAGGCCTTTTCAATAGTCAAAACAAAAGAGGCAGAACTCAAATAAAATAACAAACAACTTATGTATTCTTTCTTGCTTTCATTTTAAGTCAAGGCTTGTATAACTTGGTAACTTAAATGGTAGTTGAACGGTTGAAAACGGTTCCTCGCCGTGGGAGTTGTAGTCTTTTATACTGTGTTGACAACAGACGTCACGATTAAGTGGCATTTTTGTTTATAGAAAACTAAATACTGGCTCTAACATTAATGATGATTTTTCACAATAAAACCACCATGCACTGTGTTCGTTCGTGTTTTTAGGATCAGTGGGGCTTTAAGGATGCCCATGTCCAGCTGTGAGTCACCCATTTACTATGTTTAAACAAGTGAATGCATCGTTTGCAAAACCATAGCAGGAATAAGTTCTTCAGTTTAACTTGGAGACTTAGCGTGATTCATGTTTTAAAACTGTGAAGAGGAAAAACACCCTGGGAAGACACACTCTTCATTTAAAGGGGACCGATCATGCAAAAATACACTTTTTTATGTCTTTTATACATGAATATGTGTCCCCGGCGTGTCGGGGAACTCACGCAGCATCAGAACACACAACCCTCTCTATTTTCCTCCATACCCAAATCTCTAAAAACGGGGCTGCAACGGATCTGATACAGACTGATACAGATTTGAAATTAGTCTGACGTCAGTGACGAGGAGCTCCGCCTATATGGGCAACTCTCCACCAATCAGGGGAATGAGAGGTTGCCGTGGCATGGTAACAGCATGGTAACAGCATGGTAACAGCATGGTAACAACATGGTAACAGCATGGTAACAGCATGGTAACAGTATGGTCACAGCATTGTAACAGCATGGTAACAGCATGGTAACAGCATGGTAACATGATGCTCGTGCCTCACCCCCCTCCTTTGCAAGGGGGCGTGGTCAGCTGCAGCTCATTTGCCACAGAATCAGCCCTTGGAAAAACAGGGCTGGAATACAGCAAATAGAGCGAAATGAGGCATGGCTAAAATGCATGATCTGTTTGGTATTTTGAAAATAATCTTCACAGACATGTTTTATATAGGTAGGGCCCTACAATATATTATTCAAATATAGCATGATAGGTCAATTTTAAGTCTGATTAAAGATACTAAATCAATAGGTGATCGAAACACTGCTGTACTGATGCCTTGCTTTTGGATACTTACTAAAAAAGGAAGGAAACCAGGCTGGTTTTCAACAGCGTATCTGTCTGAAACAACTGTACCACAGACAGTACAGACACAAAGACCACATCCTATTGTTTAAGTATAAAGACTTAGTGACATACCGTATTTCCCATGATATACCTGCTGATTCAACAGAGAGGCTGACGGGAGGATATGTTATCCTCCTTTACGCAGTAAGAGGTATGTACATCTGCATTTATATTGTAACACTATTTGCACGCTTAGGATTTACAGGGCACAATGATATTTCTGAAGCAGAGAGTAAATGAAAACCTTGTTTACTGTATGTGCAAAGTGAAATGAACCAGTCTTAAAATCAGTTCTGGTAAAATCCAAACTATTGTAAAACTGCAAGGGGCTCACAGATATATCAATGTATGCCAGGTTTGAATTAAAATAGAGACACTACATACTGATGTACACCTGAACATCAGCAGGAGAGGACTCTTTAAAGTAGAGACACTACATACTGATATACACCTGAACATCAGCAGGAGAGGACTCTTTAAAGTAGAGAGACTACATACTGATATACACCTGAACATCAGCAGGAGAGGACTCTTTAAAGTAGAGACACTACATACTGATATACACCTGAACATCAGCAGGAGAGGACTCTTTAAAGTAGAGACACTACATACTGATATACACCTGAACATCAGCAGGAGAGGACTCTTTAAAGTAGAGACACTACATACTGATATACACCTGAACATCAGCAGAAGAGGACTCTTTAAAGAAGAGACACTACATACTGATATACACCTGAACATCAGCAGGAGAGGACTCTTTAAAGTAGAGACACTACATACTGATATACACCTGAACATCAGCAGGAGGACAGTTTAAAGTAGAGACACTACATACTGATATACACCTGAACATCAGCAGGAGAGGACTCTTTAAAGTAGAGACACTACATACTGATATACACCTGAACATCAGCAGGAGGAGTCTTTCAAGTAGAGACACTACATACTGATATACACCTGAACATCAGCAGGAGAGGACTCTTTAAAGTAGAGACACTGCATACTGATATACACCTGAACATCAGCAGGAGAGGACTCTTTAAAGTAGAGACACTACATACTGATATACACCTGAACATCAGCAGGAGAGGACTCTTTAAAGTAGAGAGACTACATACTGATATACACCTGAACATCAGCAGGAGAGGACTCTTTAAAGTAGAGACACTACATACTGATATACACCTGAACATCAGCAGGAGATGACTCTTTAAAGTAGAGACACTACATACTGATATACACCTGAACATCAGCAGGAGAGGACTCTTTAAAGTAGAGACACTACATACTGATATACACCTGAACATCAGCAGGAGAGGACTCTTTAAAGAAGAGACACTACATACTGATATACACCTGAACATCAGCAGGAGAGGACTCTTTAAAGTAGAGACACTACATACTGATATACACCTGAACATCAGCAGGAGGACTCTTTAAAGTAGAGATACTACATACTGATATACACCTGAACATCAGCAGGAGAGGACTCTTTAAAGTAGGGACACTACATACTGATACACACCTGAACATCAGCAGGAGGAGTCTTTAAAGTAGAGACACTACATACTGATATACACCTGAACATCAGCAAGAGAGGACTCTTTAAAGTAGAGAAACTACATACTGATATACACCTGAACATCAGCAGGAGAGGACTCTTTAAAGTAGAGACACTACATACTGATATACACCTGAACATCAGCAAGAGAGGACTCTTTAAAGTAGAGAAACTACATACTGATATACACCTGAACATCAGCAGGAGAGGACTCTTTAAAGCATATCAACTACACACCGATAAACACCTGAAAATGAGGAGAATATGGCCCCCTTGATCGAAGCACAGTGTAAATTAATTAAAGGGACAGCAGGAACCTCTGTTTTCCAGCAGAGCGTTGATGCTTTGTGATCCCGGCTTCGCAGCCGATGTGAGGGTCTAAGGACAGAGGGTGTCGTATTGTCATACTGATATGTATGGCTGAAATCCCCCATCCAATCTCTTCACATTGGTCAAAACTTGTTCCTCTGCTGATGAGTCCGAACTGAAATACTCCGCCATGTTTCCATGTGTTGACAAAGTGAACGCATGGATGACGTCACGACCATCACGTGACTACTGAAAATGGCAAACATGGCGGCGGCCAGACGGAATATACAGGTTTTGATAAAAAAGAGCTATAAAATCATTATTTACCGGGGAATATCGCTGATTTCTTCAGGGTATGTTTTAAACATAACGTTTCACTAAATACTGAAGTTTTGATTAATTATCTAATGAGTGGACCATTCCTTTAATGTGAATTTAAAATGATGGTCTCTAGTAGTCATAAATGCACAACAAGCTCCATGAAAAACTCCTCATTCTCAGAGTTTAATCTCAGATAAATTGTGTTTTCCTCTGTGCAGAGAGACAATCAGTGCTGATCAGCAGCAGCTGCTGGAGGTTTCCCTCCTTTAAAGCTGGCTGGTGCTCAGGCAACACTCTCTGGGAAAACTGCAGAGATGGCAGCTGTTTGGATGCTCGTCTGTGTGCTGACTGTTTGTCTGGCCAGAGGTATTTACCTGTTTGATAATTGTGTTGAAGATGAAGGAATAATGTTTGATTTAACAGCATGTTTCCTGTCCACAGTCTCTGGTTTTCCAGCTGGTGAATATAAGCTGCAGAGGAGACTGAGAGTTGAAAACATTTCATTTTATGCAGTGTTTCTTCTCTCTGTCTGACACTAACCTTTAATTATGTGTCAACAGATCTGTCCCCAATGAGATCTCCTTAAATAAAGCCTTTGCACTTTTCCGGTCGATGGAGTCCATGTTGGAGCGAGACGCTGGCGAAGGTGAGTCATGTCTTTTCTCTTTTACTGATCTTCATGGGATAAGAAAGTCAACAGATGCTATATTAAAAACACTTTTGAGGTACTTTGCCATTTTAAAAACAATTGTAATAGAGTACAGGTATAAAGGGACATATTGCCACGCAACTTAATTTACTTCACAGTTTTAGTAACTTTAAAAACATTTTCAAAATGATTTATTTAAAATTAAATTACAACAGATTACCAAATGCTGTTTTTGTTAAGGCTTGTATAACTTGATAACTTAAAGGGAAATTGAGCGGTAAAATAAAGGTTGCCCATCTCTGTCACTTTAGACTTCTAGAGGAAGGTGCCGTGGTAATTGTAGTCTTTTATAATCTGTTTACTACAGACGTCACGATGGAGTGGCATTTTTTCATAAAAACAAAATACAGGATCAAAGTCTTGAAGCTAAAATAAATTACATTTCTGTGAAGTTTGTAATGATAGGTGTTTGTTTCAGTTCAAATGGCGACCAACGAAGTGGAAGCTGAGGCATCACGTCACCAGAACGTTTCGCCACGACGGGATCAACGAGATGGATAACGTTCGCCACGACGGGGTCAACGAGACGGATACCGTTCGCCACGACGGGGTCAACGAGACGGATGGCGTTTTCCACGACGGGGTCAACGAGACGGATGGCGTTTTCTACGACGGGGTCAACGAGACGGATGGTGTTCGATACGACGGGGTCAACGAGACGGATGGCGTTTTCCACGACGGGGTCAACGAGACGGATAGCGTTCGCCACGACGGGGTCAACGAGACGCATAACGGTCGCCACGACGGGGTCAACGAGACGGATAACGTTCGCCACGACGGGGTCAACGAGACGGATAACGTTCTCCACGACGGGGTCAACGAGACGGATAACGTTCGCCACGACGGGGTCAACGAGACGGATAACGTTCGCCACGACGGGGTCAACGAGACGGATAACGTTCGCCACGACGGGGTCAACGAGACGGATAACGTTCTCCACGACGGGGTCAACGAGACGGATAACGTTCGCCACGACGGGGTCAACGAGACGGATAACGTTCTCCACGACGGGGTCAACGAGACGGATGACGTTCGATACGACGGGGTCAACGAGACGGATAACGTTCGATACGACGGGGTCAACGAGACGGATAACGTTCGCCACGACGGAGTCAACGAGACGGATAACGTTCGCCACGACGGGGTCAACGAGACGGATAATGTTCTCCACGACTGGGTCAACGAGACGGATAACGTTCGCCACAATGGGGTCAACAAGATGGCGATTATCGAGCTTTTATCTTTGCCATAAAATAAAACTTTAAAAATAAAGTTTTGAAAAGAAAACAGATTTATTAATGAGAGTATGTTATACTATAATTCGTGTATTTCTGCTTTAAAATGTCCTTAATATTCAAATGTGACAGAACTGCTGGTAAAACATCAGTTTTTTTTAATCCATTAGTCAAACTTGGATTATTTTTGTTCAATAACATGTCATCTTTTATACCAGTGGACAGAATTTATAGAATCTGTATTTAGGGTTTTCTTTCACAAAATGTCCGAGACCTAAATATTTAAAATGCAACGGAAAGAAATGCTCCTTCAAGACGGGAATGAGAGGATATAAATCATGATTTATTTATAAAAGATCTGTTTCAGTGCAAACATTTGATAAATATAATTTGGTCCCCAAGAAATCATTACTCTTCTTAAAAGAAACTTCAGTATTTTTCCTGAAAATTGTCCCATGTCTATTGGGGAAACAGTTTTTGAAATGAGTCCTGTATTATGTAAGTAACAAAAAGCATAATGTGGGCCCTTTAGAGCAAAGACACCCTGAAATAAACATTTGAACAGTAACTCCCACTCAATACCGAACAAATTATACATTTAGGATTGACAAATAATGAAGTTTCCTTTTTTTAAAATACATACATTAGAGTGGAGTTGAATATGTATATCATCTAATAGAGAATTGTCTTTAATGTTGGCACATCAGGAAACTTAGTTTTTCAGTGCTTTGGATTGATTGGAAGTTGAACGAAAACTAAAAGCTTTAAGTGGTAAACGGCAGTACCTAATGGCTTTTATTACGTATCATTTAATGTCATTATTTCTGTCATTGATCCCAGACAGGACGGTATGAAATGTTGTCGTCTTCAGGTTATTTTCCAGCCCATGTAGCATTTCCTACACAGTGTTGAAGATTTGTAGGGACAACTGGTCCGCTTTTTCAAATCTCCACGAGTCCCTAACAAGCTGGTTATCATACAAGAAGGAATCCAATGCTACCAAGTAACCGTTATACAATAATCCACTTTAATGGTAATATGACAATGCAATACAATCAATACAAATTAAATACAGTTATCTGTGGGATCCCACATTTACCTGATACTCACGTGAGCCAGCCAGAGGAAAGAGACCTGAACACAGCCTGGTTCCTGTGTTTTATACATTGCTAACAATGGGGGGAGTTATCTGAGCCTCCCTTCCAGACCTTTGGCCTGTGGCTGCCCAAATATCTCCAACACCTCACTTCTTAAGTTTCCCCAATCACAGTAGCTTAGCTTCATTATCTCCTAGCCTCCCTTCCAGACCTTTGGCCTTTGTCCTCAAAAACCACATGTCAACAGACCCCAAATCCAGCTCACAGTTTTCTACACAAATCATTTCCCATTTTAAGCTTCTTCATAGTTTGCTAACATGAATACATACAAATATTTCCTTACAATTCCCCCTTTTTATCTCCTTCTCCAGAGATAAACTTCCACAAGGCATCTTGAAACATAACTATTGTCATTCCTCTCCAATATCATCAGAAACTGAGATCCAAAGTATCG
>CM070480.1:6857157-6897489 GCA_036324585.1 Champsocephalus esox | reverse complement strand
CTAAACCCGAGTAGTGTAGGGGTAGGATTACGGTTAGGTTGGGGAAAAGCGCAGGGCTGTGGTGTACTGGCTCTCGGTAGATAGGTGTTTTATAAAACATTAAAAACCTCTGTCAACATAAACCTTATAAAAACCCTTTTAAATGCATCATAAAAGCTCCGTGAGGACAAGACCGTTTCAGATAAATGGTTAAAAAGTGCAGAGCGGAGCCGGACCGACCTAAAAAGCAGATCTCCCCGTCCCAGGATCTGGAGGGTGGTGTGTGTGTGTGTGTGTGTGTGTGTGTGTGTGTGTGTGTGTGTGCGTGCTTGCGTGCGTGCGTGCATGCGTGCGTGCGTGCGTGCGTGTGTGCGTGGGGGATCTAAAATGGCCAATTTAAAAGTGAATCCAGTTCTATTAGTAAAAGTCGTGCATGGTAGTATAAGTGCAGTTAAAACACAAGTGCAATGATACAAATATAAATAATTAAAACATTCTCCCCAGTAATATGAATTTAAAAAGTAAAGGGAGTCTTAAAATGAACTAATAATAATAAAATAAAGGAAGGCACACCGGGTTAGTAAAATCGTATATAATGAACCGGATATCACTGAAAAACAGAAACCATTAAAATCGAAAAGGGTGGCAGGGAGGTGAAGAGTTCCCCCCTGCGGGTGGTTTCCCGGCCTCCAGGTAATAAAATAATTTAAAATAAATATAAATAAACAAATAAAAGCATCCCTCCTCATGTGGCCTTGATCATTTTCAGATAAAAACATACACATACATTCATTTAAAATTATAAAACATGTAAGAAGTAATAAAAACATAAATATGAACACCATTAAAATAAATAAGATAGAGCTGAAAACATGCGATAAAAATGTAGCACACCAATAAAAAAAGTACAGATGAGGAGGATCTATAAATAATTAATAAATAAATAAGTGCTCAAATACGTGGAGGGCGGATTAAAACAGGCTGACACACCCGCAGAGAAGGGAACCCAAATCACCCGTCTGCAGGGGAGAGACCCCGGGAAAAGAGGAGATCACACAGGTTAAAACATGTTTGAGTAGTGGGAGGCGGACCCATCAATTATATTTTTCATTTAGTCCGCCCGGGTCAATGGTGCCCAGGCGATAGATCCACCTCCGCTCCGCCGCTTGCCTCTGGCCCGTGCTCCAGCCGCTGCTGCTCTCCAGGCCCATTGATTGTACACTCTGGAGGCCATGGAGTTTAAAATGGTTGTATAAAACGCTCGTGCCGTCCCCGTCTCTAATTCGATATTGATGTTGTTTAATTCTGAGGCTGATCTCATTGCGCGTCTCCCCCACATATAGTCTCTGGCAGGCCTTGCACCTAATTGCATAAATAGCGTTTTTTGTGTTAGGTGTCAAGGCCTGCCGTACGTTGCTCCCCTCTCGAGAGAAGGGATTGAAAACGTGGGGGAGGCGAACGAAACCAACCTCAGAGACACGAGGCGCCTTCCCACAGGCTTGTGGATCTTGGGGAGCAGGTAGAAGAGGCGGGGCCCGGTCTCAAACGTTTTGGTCACCATTAATGTAAACAATTATTTCCGAGGCACACGCTTATATGATCATTATAGTTATACAAAAATAAGAGAATAAATGAAAAACAGGTATGAAATACTATATGACAGTAAAAAAAGAATAATGTTTAAAAGGGTGATTTGTGAAATATCCATAAAGAAATAGTAAATCTATTTCCAGTTCTGTTTCAAATGGGTGTTGAGAGATGTATCCATAGATCTCTTCAATTTGCTCTCAAAGTGCACCAGATTGATGCTTTCAACTTCAATATTTAAAAATCTTCCCGGGGGAGCTTGCCCCCGGACCCCCCTGTGTGAGGTCCACACACCACCTATACAAATAGTACTTAATCCCTGCTTACACCTATATGCCGTGAGCTGATTATCGAGCCTCCATTGTAACAGTCGCGGGTACATTGTGTATATGCGTGGGGAATGTTGCAGTAGAAAATTCCACTGTAGCGACCGGTACATTAATGGGAAACCCTAAATGTTTGAGCACCCTCTATGAAACGTCAAGCTACCCCACAGCACCCCAAAATAAATCTCTGGCGCCGCCACTGAGCCTGACTATGTGTGTTGGGGGGGCATGACAGACAAAATATGAGAACCACTGGGTTAACCTAACAAAATATATTCTCCACCAACAATATCACAGGGACACACAAACAATTCAAACACCACATAATGGCAGCAAACTCTTGGAAGGGTTGGCAATCTTTACAATAGCAACTGTAAAGATTGCTTTTGCTTATTTACTTAGATAATCTAAGTAAATTAAAAGGCTTCACCTGTCCAGTGTTCACAGCTGAGTGCTGTCCTGAGACAGTGAAGATCACCATGGTGACAAACTTGACCAACTCAGCCACAGAGGTAAAGCTCTGGGGAATTCCTGAAAATCAGTGGAAATAAACAGTGTTACCGGAATAAATTAAAATAGGTGAATTTGTTTTATTAGTGAAATGTGGGAGTGTATCAGAATTTCATTTTTTCCAAAGCCTACCTGTGTTTTCTTGTGAAAGGAATCCATGTTCAAAAATGTCAGAAATCCACTTCTGTAGTTCAGAGTCTTTCTGGACCTCCTCATCACTCTTGTAGTAGAAGCTGAGCACTCCCTCCACAAACCTTGCAGAGCATTTATCATTTTTACAAACACTATTGTAGTTTAATTATACTCTTTATACACAATGCAGACACTATTATGGAAAACGAATTAGTGGCCAAATGTGGGTCAATTTTGGACACAGTGGGATCATGCAACATTAAAGGGATAGTTTGACATTTTCGGATACATGCTCAATGACGTAGGCCCCATTTACACGAGGATAAAACGGGTACGGTTGCGTTTACACACCAAATTCGTTTTCAAAAAAGTCTTCCGTTCACACGCATTCGGCTCAATTAACGTGTCCGTTCACAGGAGACCGCTCGTCCTGCTGGAAAATGCTATAGTACATATGCCGGGCTGTAAGTGGTGCTGCTGCCGCCATAAAATACACCAAAAGCAGCGAAGAAGACCCCGGAGCATGGTTGCCATGGTTGCCCTTCTGTTTATTCTCTGCGGTGGACAGCGTTTGCTCCTGCTGTAAATCTCTCCGGTAGTCCACCAGCAGATGAAAAACACCCACCTCTCCGCCTCTTCCAAGGAACGAGGGAACAATGCGCAGAGTTTCCGTTAACATTTTTTTTCTGCCTGTCAACATGTCCGTTAAAGTTTAAATCTTCCGGACAAAATTAGAAAAGTTATTTATTGAGCTTTAAAACAAATTCATAATGACTCTATATAATAATATAAGAATAAAAAATGGAGCCTCTCTTTCCTCCCCCTCTTCTGACAGCCCAGCAGCTGATCTCTGAGCAGGAGACGTGGGGAGAGGGAGGCAGGGGTATTTCATATTATCAGGAACTGATCGTATAGGGCAGGGATGGGCAACTTTGATGGTGGTGGGGGCCACATCATTGATGTACTGGCCACCAGGGGGCCGCAGATTCACGTGGAACACACACACACACAAATTCCATGTGTTGCATGTCATTATTAACAAATATACTAAGTCTGACATCTTCATTGACATTTTACAATCAAAGGGAACATCCCCAAAAAATGGGAACATCCTCTAATAAGCCACAACACAATTATCAGTTCACAGAAATGTTATTTCATTTTTACAAGTGGCATGTTTGTATTGAACAGGTTATTAAACAGTGGAATACAACTATTTTAAGCTATTGGAAAGCACGGAAAATGTGTGTGTATTGAGATTAACCATTAAGATGACATAAAGATGAAGTCATGAACACTAACCCAGACATGAGTTGTCTAACTTGAACCTAAAACACTAAAAATCTTTAGTCCGAGAATGGACACCATTTCCTGCTCCCAGAGAGAATGACGCTCCTCAAACTGAACATTACAGCCGTTGATACTGTCTCACGTGGGTCTGCTCCCACCCACCGAGCCATGAACTGAAAGCTTGACATCTGCTTTGAACACCTGGAAGCCTCCCTGTCACACCAGCACCAACCCTTGGGTCAGTCAGATGAGACTAACGGCTTCACTTAGGGCATTTGGTTCAGATATATGACTCTCGTTACCGCAGAGTGGGTTGTTTTTTTAAGGCTATTCATACTGCTATGCAGAGGATGCCTGTAGGATTGGCAAGCTGTTAAAAGCCCCTACTATTTTTAAAATAGGCCTAATGTCAGGGGCCTCTTAGTTCTACATGTATTCACATTATATGGATCATGTTTCCACCTGGTAAAACTAGAGGCTGCACGAAACTCAGGCTACAATACGACCATTCTGTTCTGCTCTAACGATTCAATTGATAGATTCTACATCAAAACAATTAGCTTTTATTGTTTCCAATGATAACGTCACTTTAAGTGGAGGAATGCAAACCTGTTTTCAAATGTAAGGTTTTGAATTTGTTTGACGTTTCTCAGTTGTGACACCCTCAGACAACCAATTCCATTCATGCTATGCCATCAGTAGTGACTCAGATGTTGAGGGGGTGAAGCTTTTCCTCCCAAATCAGATATGCTTTGTTTTTTCAACAAATGTATACATTGCCTGCATAATATTTGTTTCTAACAATTGTTTTTTTGTAAGCTGCACACAGGTGATACTGAGTCTTCTTGAGTTTATAGATATAAACTACACCATGTGTGCATGTTTGGCTCCCAAGTTATTATTTCATATGTGACATATGTAAGAAAAGACAGAGAAGAGTCAATTATATTGTGTAACTGATTTTATATTGGAACATTTATTTCTCAAACCTGTTTTATGGAAGAGAAAAAAGATATTTCTGATAAACTAATATTTTATCAAATGGTAAATAGTGAATTAATATAACATTTAGAATCATTGAGAAAGGGTTATATCCACAGGGACTAGCTCACCTTTAAATTACAATAACATTTCTCTGCTTTGGACTGATGAGTATATGATTATTGCATGTTAAATGACTAACACAAACCTTACATTTATGCATGTGCACTCAGGAAAACATCCCTATCAGGTGTTAACCCAATAACTAGGACAGCTCTGAAGGCCAAGGGTCAGAGAGAGAGGGTCACACTCTCCGGCTGCAGAGGGCACCCCCAGCCACGGGCAAGGAGGCACGAGGTTGTTCGAGATGAGAGGATTCTAATCTTCAACTTTCTGAGGAGATGGGATGCTTCTTCATCTTTCTGCTCGGTGGGCTCAAGCAGACAACCCTGCAGGACGAGCGAGGGCTTCAGAGGCTTCATACAAGGTTCCTTGTTTCTTGGAGCAGTTTGATGTCTTCCTAACCTCTCCCATCACGGGGGGAGACCTGGATGCGCACTTGGAATACGCAGTTGCACTGCTCTCAAGCAGATAGCAGAAGGAATGCAGGCAGATGATTCTCCGTTTCACTGGGGGATCAACTACAGTGCTCACTGAATGAGCCACACAAAAGCAGAGCAATTGGGGGGTTGAAATATGGCGCTCTGATGAAGAAGAGTTTGAGCCAATCAGCACCTCAGTGCTAATGTACAGTCAGGATGCCTTTACACACCAGACACTCTTTGTCATAAAGAGAGGAGGAGAACGATTCAGAAAGACTGAAGGACATGTTCTTCCAGCTCTCGTACAAAGAGGAACTCTGTTTTTATATTATTTAATGTTTAAATAAAGCCTTATTAGTTTGTCTGTTTTGCACATCCTCCTGTTAATATCTTTGGACGTCCTGCACTAAACTGTTTTATTGTAGAGATCACTACAGTATCTTCTTGATATTTTCTATTCTATATTTCTATCATGCCTTCTACTTTCCCCCAATTTCGTATGTGGGCTACTCTTAATATTTAAATGTTTTCATCAAATAAAACATATTCAACAACAAAATTAGTAAAGACTGTGGTAAAATAAAATAAATAAATAAAAAACATCGATTGTTTTAGCCGCAATGCATGTCGGGATATGGTGTTTATCCGATATGAAATCGGAAAAACGTTTTTTTTAAATAAAATAATAATTTTAGCGTGGCCCAGGCCCACCCAAAGCTACGCCACTGGTGTTACAACTCGCCAAGTAAATGACTGAACATTTTATGGAGTAAATTACTGGGTGTTTCTCAATGTCGAGTACATCTGCTCCAGAGCCACTATTTCAAGCATGCTACGTCATCGAGTGCGGCCGAAGGACTGTTCCAATGTCCAGCATACTTAGAATTCTACCGAGCCCGTCGTACTGCGTAGCGAGAAATTTCGAGGCTGCACATGTGTAGACTCTGCGGTCTTAAAATCCCCACAATGCTTTGCGCACGGACCAATTCCCCCAAATCGGTGGCGTAAAATGTAAGGCGGGGCCTCTCATATGACGCACACTTGCTCGCCTGTTCCACTCTTCGTTTTCCGAACACCAGGAATTATTCTTGCCTCGCTTCTGAAGCAAATGACTCGGAAGACATGTGCTACCAAGCAAGCGTACTCGACATTGAGAAACACCCACTGTCTGTGACCAATTCATGTTATGTCCCTGGTCTAGGGGAACCTAGACATACCATGAAATGCACACTCGATACTCAGTCAGTGACATCGAAAATGTAATGTTTTAATTTCATCCGATGTGAGATAAATGGCATCATAATAAACAAAAACTTCTGAACACAAAGAACCCTAAACTAACCTAACCTAATCCAAACAAAGGACAAGCTTCTTAGCTATCACCTACCATCAAAACATGAGAAAGCGGGGACCCATATTAAAATAAAATGTGCTTTTCACTCCTACTACAGCTGGCTTCTTTTAGCTCAACAATTCAAACATGTCCACAGATTACTTATTACAGTCATTTCCTTAAATCTAATTTAAACTAATGGTGCCAAATAGGCCTTTACCAAAACGTTCTCCCATCATTTCAGCGCATTTGTTTACATTGAATCCCATGGCAGTGAAAAGGCGAGTATAGCGGGGGAATGTATTCCAGACCATTGATACCTATACATTGATACCTATACATTGATACCTATACATTTAGAAACATATAACAGACTACAGAGCAACATTTTTACAGATAAAACTAACAATACAAATGATAAAGATAGGTAATGACAATCATAATAATGATCTCTCAAACACAATTTATTTATTTATTTTGATTAAATGTGGTCAGTTTAAAATACTTAGTGATAGTTAATACAATTCAAAGGAGGTATTGCAAGCAGAAAGTCTGACACAAACTTGAGAATTCACTTTTCAACAAAGCAACATTGGAACACATTTCTAGAATATGAAGATATTTTTGAATATAAAGAAAAATCATTAAAAGTTAAGAGATAATCAATCCAGAGAATATGCTGATCAAATTCGCTTGGAACTTGGGCTATGTTGTGATTTTTAAAGGGGTATTTGCAATTTTTCGTGTATGCACCATGATGGTATTTTTTCAAAAAGATATAATTATATTCTGTAGACTTACTGGCATAAAGCAAACAGGCTCATAAAGGATCCCTTTGTATCTCGATTATTAAAGAGGCCCAATACGTTTTTATTCTGATTTAAAACTTAAAAAACACTTAACTTGAATATGCTATATAAATCACATGCATACAAATATAACAGGCAGTAGCTTCTTTCCAGTATATACTTAAAAACTGAATATTAATGTATTCCCTTTCTCTCCGCTAATATTAAGCAAAATGTAGCAGACAGCTAAGGGTCTCACATTATGATCATTACATGGCCACACTATTTTCCATCAGTGCTGGATCCATGTATTCGTATGGGATATCCAGATCAATGTTTCTGACTCTGATGATAGCACTTAACACTTCAAGCTTTTTTTGAAAATCCTTTATCAGCTCACAGGGAGTCTCCTGACTGAAATGCTCCTCTGGGAACTGGCCGAGACGGACCTGATGAGATCAATGATACATTCAAAAATAAAAGTATTTCAAAACAGATAATTGACAATATAGTGTGCAGTTGTTGTAATCACAAGTTTTTTCAGGGCTCAAAGAGGGTATTCAGAAAACAGATCATGCATTTTAGCCATGCCTCATACTCCTCTATTTCAGCCCCGTTACAAAAGTACTGATTCTGGGTATGGAGCTTCAAATGTAACCCGCTCCTTTGGAGCGTGGCCAGCAGTGAGCTGTGTGAAGAAAAGAGTGTCTACTCAGCAGAAACTCAGCTCAATGCAGCCGTGATTAAACACGATTTAATGTTCTAAACCACATCAAGCATTATTTCTGAAACACTATGGAGCTCAAATGCGGGTTTACCACGAGGTGAGCACTTTTTACATCCGGCTTCTTCACACATATTCTCTCCAGTACAGCGTTAGCTCTGAATGTTAGCGATGCTTGCTAATGTAAACACTGACCATATTACTTCCAAAACACGTTGCTCATTGTTTCTGATACAGCAACATTTCTGAGAGGGGACGATAGGGCTGGGGGGAACGTTGCCAGTAGTTAAATGTAAAGCCAGCCCACATTTTACTAATGTCGTCATGATCGAAGCAAATCTGGATCAGCTCCGTTGTACCCCCGTTTTTAGAGATGTGGGTAAGGAGGAAAAGAGAGAGGGTTGTATTTTCGGACACTTTGTGAGTCTCCTTACAAACAGGGGACACATTTGTTTATAAAAGTAATCAAAAAGTTCATTTTGCATAATAGGTGACCTTTAATGAAAATACTATGTGTAGTTGAATTTTAGTAAGAACTTTTTTATAGAAATATTGGTTACTTACAAAGTCAAACGAACGCTTGCTGAGTAGCCACAAGGCGGCCATTCCCTGAGCTGTTGTACCGATGTCAGGCAGTGTGTTCAGCATTGTGTCCTCGCTTGTTGTCCCCTTTGTGGTTGGTGGGGCAAGTTGCAGGGAGAAGGGAGAGTTGGGCATCCAGCCACCATAGTCAAACTGTGATGAAATTAATAATTGATTAATACTTTTTGAAGCCAGGCCATGTCATTATTTTGATAACAGTCCACTACTTTGACACACTAATGTTCAGCAATTGCATGTGTTGTCATAAATGTGGATACAAACAGAGAGATGAATGGACCCAAGATGATTCATACTAATGACATTGGAGATCATCTGACTTTTTCTTAAACACCACCATAAGGTTTAATATTCTTAGTTTCAAGAGAAATGCCTCAATAACTTTCTGCTACATTGCCAATACATTTTTCTTTAGACATTCAAGTTGATCTCAGGATAAACAGTGATGAATGTGGTAGCGCAAACATCAGATTATCGTTTTTATTTCTCCAGTAGTTTAGTTTCAGGCTATATAACTGAACAACTAAGCACTTCCTAAACCTCAGCTATACTTTGCAATAAACCAAAGTGTTCATGTTTGCATGTGGTAAACAAAAATTGTGATGTGTGTAAATATCATCCTTGTCTCAACCACACCAAGGTGGCGATTTTTTGGCATGCTAGCGATTTCTACAATAGCAACTTTAAATGAACATCCAAAGTATTAAAAGACCTCACCTGGCCATCGTTCACAGCTGAGTGCTGTGCTGAGCAAGTGAAAATCACCATGGTGACAAACTTGACCAACTCAGTCACAGAGCTTAAGTGCTGTGGAATTCCTGAAAATTAAAGGCAATAAAAAGCTTTACTGAAAGAAGTCAAAATGGGTACATGTTACTTTCCTAAATAATGGAAATGTATCCCTATTGAATGTTTCTGTAAAACCTACCTGTGCTTTTGTTGGAAAGGAATCCATGTTCAAAAATGTCAGAACACCACTTCTGTAGTTCTGAGTCTTGCTGGACCTCATCATCACTCTTGTAGTAGAAGCTGAGCACTCCCTGCACAAAACTGTAATACAAGTAGAATCTTAAGTTTGTATAAACTACAACACTTATCTTAATAATGTTTACACCACTTTACAATGCAACCCTTTCTGAGGCATTTAGTGCTTGCTCTTTCTACAAGTTTACATCAATAGGAAACATAGGAAATAAGCATGAAATAAATAGACACATAAGAGAGAATATGCAAGAAACGTTGTTAACAAGAGGTTTGGGGGTTTGTTGAGGTTTGATTATTGTTTTTCTTATTAAAATGTAAACAATTGTTTCTGCCAACTTTTTGAGTTATTTCCAATGTATGAAAGAAGCTTGTTTATTGTGCTTATTGCCACATAGACCTTCCAAACATTATTTCGTAAACATTTGGCTAAACTTGGCTCAGTAACTTGTGTGTTTTCTTTAATATGTAAAACTCATCTCTGCTTGTTCACGTGGGAACTGGAAAGACTTGCTGGCATTAGTTACTTGTGACAGGGGAATTAATTAAACTAAACTAGGAACCTCACATTGTATCTAGATGTAGATTTATGTTTTTCTCAAATGTTGTTGCTAAAAGTGCAATCACTTGGCAAATTTGGCAAAACATTTTAAAAATAGTTAGATTGTTAAACAAATTACACTGTTTTGTATTATCACATTGCCAGTGACAGAGGTACCTCTGAATGATAACCCAAAGCTTGAGTCCGTCATCCCTGTAGTAGTAGTTTGGCACATCCTCCATCCCACGCTCAGCAATGTCGTCCGGCATGCAGAGGGAGCTGTAGGTGATTGAGGACGTGGATTCCTCCAGGATTTTGAACAGAGACTCACCGCCAGAAGCGGTATACTATAGAGAAGATTCAAATATGTAATGAATACAATTAGAGGCAAACACTATACATGACATGAAAACAGAGTAGGTAATGGTGTTCTGATCATATTGGTCCTTTCGTACCTTGTCAAAAAAACCTTCCGATAATAGAAGATCTCGAGCCAAGAAGTTGATGTGCAGAGTGTAGCGAGTGTGAGGTACGAGGAGCTGAGGTAAAGAGGGAACTCTAATCAACATTATTTCATTCAAACCATGTGAGAGAAATGTTGATGACACTGTACATGTATCAGTGTTAAACAAAACTGGATGAAGATCAAAAATCAGATAAAAAAGTGTATATATATATGTATTTTAAAAAAAAACTAAAGTAATTTCAGTATTCTCACTGACCTTGTAGAGTGGATGCACCATGGGAAAGTTGCGCAGCAGTGACACAGCATAAACCTCAGCCAGCAGATGAGTGCGCAGCAGGTGAACATTTAGCTGATGCTCGTTGGAATCTGCACTTCTCACAAACATCTTGGCCATCAGCCAGTCATACTCGGAGTCAGTAGGAAGGAAGATGGGGTTGTCCTCTGCTGGAGTCTGCTTGAGCTGTACGGGGAGAAATAGGGATGAAGTTCTTTCAATCGATTTGATCCAGTGACAGTTTTGGTCAATAATGCTTAACAATTTGCTTATTTACCATAGGTTTTATACACAGTCAACTTCAGAACAGTGGCCCTACTTTCTTCAGCCTTACACCAATAGTTGAATGTGTAATTTATCATGTTTTTCGACAAAGAAAATGGGAAGCAGGCAACAAATTATTGCAAAAAAAGTCGTTTAAGATAGTTTTTTCTGTGATTTACAACTTTCCTCTATGTTTGCACACAGCGGTGTAATTTTACTTAAATATCACCTATTATGCTCTATTTGAACAATATATATTATATGGCAATATCTATACAAAACATGTCTATGAAGTTTTTTGCTCAAAATACCAAACAGATCATCCATTGTAGCCATTTCTCATACCCCTCTATTTCAGCCATGTTACATAATTGATAATTCTGTGTCCTTTAAATGTAAACAAGCTGCTGCTGGCCACGCCCCTTTGGTGCTGTTGTCACGCCCCTTTGGAGCGTCCGTCTACCAGCAGAAACTCAGCTAAACGCTGCCGTTATTAAACGTCACGTTCCAAACCACATCAAGCATTATTTCTGAAACACTATGGAGCTGAAACACTTTCTCTCTCTTAAGGCCCTGACACACCAAACTGACCGTCTTCTGCGTCTTGGCCAAAAAGTTGCACTGGAACACATCGCAAAGACTTCAGCCGACGGCCAAGTAGCACGTACGAACTGCGCATGCGTAAGTGGCAATAACTCTCCTTACCAGCTGGCGGCGGTAGTGTGTATTCATCATTCAAAAGAGGCAACAACCTGAAGACAGACTGCGTGATAACCGAGAGAAGAAGAACAGACTGCATGATATAAACAAACAACAAATAGCGTGTGCGTTACATTTTCACTCTCGTCCATCACAGACTGTTTCAAAGATAGTTTCACATAGCGACTTATAGTCCATGTTTAGTGCGGTACTGGCGGCATCAGTGCCTTCTTAATCATTTGTTTACGTACCTCACTTCCGTTTCGCTTCTCATGCACTGATTCGCTAAGCTGAACAGCTAATCAGAGTGATTTATTTTGCCGACAGCCTCCGCTCCCGATTCAACATGTTCAATCGGGAGCGGAAGGTGTCGGCACAGCCGAAAAGACACGACGGTGCGGGACACACCAATCTGAGTAGGGCAACAGGACACAAATCGACGGCCAGACATCTATCGATGGCCGAAATCGGCTTGGTGTGTTAGGGCCTTTAGGTTTACCACAAGGACAGTCCCTTTTATATCCGGCTTATTTTTTACTCTCTCCAGTACAGCGTTAGCTCTGAGTGTTAGCGATGCTTGCTAACGTAATGAAAGACCATATTACTTCGAAAACACATTGCGCATTACCTAGCTAGCATTCTTTCTTTTTATTTATGCGTATTTTACTAATCACTCTCCTATTAAACTGTACTTTTTGTTTTTTACTGTCCTATAGTACACATTGGAATGATTTCTTACCTTATTTTGTACAATTATTTGAAATATATAAATGTGTGCCTTGAAAATATTTGTTTACATAGATGACCAAACCGTTTGAGACCCACTGAGATAACTTAGACTAAAGTTAACTATCTGAACAATCCTTTACCTCACTGAGCTACAAGGTGACACATATGTATGTATAAAAGACATAAAAAGTGCATTTTGCCTAATAGGTGACCGTTAAGCTATTTGCTTACTTCGCTGTACATATGACATCTATTGTATTGAATGTTAGTCCGTCCTTACATCTTAGATGTTAGCTTTATTTGAGCGTGTATCTCACCTGAATAGCAATCGGCATCAGCTTATCATCAGGTGTTTTCTGGAGCAGGACAAGGGGAGCCATCAGGTACTGCTGCTTCTCATGGATAATGTTTGCTGTCAGTCCATCAAAAAGTTTGTAGTCTAACAGGAATATGTTGCCCTTCTGTTTTGAGTGAAGATGAGATATGATTTGACTCACATGCAAACAGTGTATGTATGAAACACAGTGAAGAACTTCCAACACTACCACATTCTAAACAAACATGGCTCTAAACTCAATTATGGTCAAAAGAATCACCTCCATTTCATCTGCCAAACTACTCTGACCATCAGGGAAGAGCATCTCATCAGTGACAGGAAAGTTTTCGGGCAGAGCTGTACAACGTCGGATCAAAATGGGGTTGACACCATTTAGGTACTGGGAGCCAAAAAAGGCATCCTCCTTCCAATTTTTCTCTACATATTCTGAAAAAAACAAATACATTTGAAGTTGATTGTTTTTCAGACTTTGGGCTAGAAACTGGGATATTGCGTGTTCAACTGTATATCAAGTTAGGGTTAGGGTTAAACAACAATTAAACATTTTGTGTTGTTTTAAAGTGAGTTATCAGTCTTACTGGTATGTATTTAAATACTGAATAAATAGTTTTCTTATAAGTAAAGATAAAACAATTTTTTTTAGATTTAGATTTAGTATTCAGTAGAATCTAAAATATTTTATATATATATATATAAAGGTATATCATTGTACTTGATATCTCAGTGTCCTTGGATAAGAACACATCCTTGATATCATCAATATCAGTCCAGTTGTCCTTGGAGTCAGCGATTCCCTTAAACTTCAACTCAGCCAGCCTAGAAAAAAAGCAACAAGTAACTTTATTATAATGCCCTAAAATGATTTGAGGCAGGTACATATTTTGTAGATTGTTGGACAACAGGACTTGAAGAACTCACGCAAAAAATGCTGTGAAATTACGCTGTATGGACTTGGTGTAGGAGAAGCGGACCTCAGAAGGCAGAGAATCAACATCTGTTGCCTCCATGATGTGGGGTATTCCCTTTTTATACACATCCCAGCTGGGAGTAATAGAGAAGAGAGGTGAGGAGATGAGGACATTCTAGATACTAATGTATCAGTTTTAGCTTGGAGTATGCAAACACATGACAAGTATTCAATATAGCAACATATTTAGGTCTACTGTATTACATTGCATAAAGCTTGGTAAGTGTCATATGTTTGTAATATGTTTGGATGGATTTCAGTTTCGGGATGCATGAACTTAAAATGTGCATAAGCTCTGAGCACTCACCAATAGTCTTTCTCTCGCTGATTCAGCTCCTTCTCCCGACTGTCCCTGCCCTCAGGAGTGCTTTCGTCAGAGGCTCTCAGAGCTTAAAAAAAGACAGGTTAAAAAAAAGTGATATTCACAGTTGGCATGGATTTACCCTGACTTCCTTATACAGTAGTCCAGCTTGCAGAACTTGTATTCTGTGGTCTGACGTTTTTTTACAGGATGTCAGAAAAGCTAATTTCCAAATACCTGTTCCTTCTTTGAAGCTTTGCTCAACGCTGTCTGTGATCCAGCGGTAGATGGGGAAGATGTGCGTTTCTCCATTAGATTCCACTTCAACCTTGGCAGGGAACCAATCGACTTCAGCTAACTTTTCGGGTTTCTTTTTGACGAGCTTTATCAGAATCAGCTTTCCAATAGGGACAGGACAGGCCACCTGGAGAGAAGACATTATTTGAAAGCAATTATACATTACATAATTTACATTACATTTCGGTAAATTACTATTCAATCTATTAATGTAATCTCTGAGTTACAATAGTTGTATTCAATCATGTGGTTACAAACACAAAATTGCAAGAGTCAAGCAATAAGTTAACCTAATCAAAGTACAAGATAATAATGTTTTGTGCTAGCTAAGTTCACTCAAGCTTAACCTACTGTAATTGTTATGTTATATCCCTATATCATTTAAAAAGTTGAGTAAGAGTGTTATATTTTTAGAGAGATATTTCTGACTTACTTGTGTACTGGTGAAACAAAATGGCCTGTTGAGTTTATTGGGTTCAATTTCCCCATCTGTGCCCACCAGCTTAATGAAGACGTCATTTGTAGTTACGGCATTGATAGGTGAACCATTGAATACAGTCACTTTATAATTCTCCATTTTCCCTCTGGAAAATAAGAAGAATCCTGTTGATGAGAGAATTATAATAATCATTCCCAGCAATGGTTGCGCGTTATCTATACAAAGATTAACCTGAGTTATTTTGTTATCAGAAGGAGAAAGGCAGTGGCAAATGTAATTAAAACAACAAATATGAAATGTGTGTCTTACATTTAAGAAGCATTGTTCTTACCTGTTCTCGAGACCTGAGTTCCTTTGACGAACTGTCCGTTGGAGTTTTTCACCACTGATCCTTCTCTTTTAAAACATCCACATATGTGGGTGTGTCCATTAAGTTACATGATAAAACATTATCTCTCATGACTGGTTCACCCAGATAACCAGCTTCTCCAGAATTAAAGAGCATCAGGTCAACTACACATATTAGAAATGAACAAATAAATAATTAGTTTACACAGTTGTTCCACATTTATATGATAGTTTTATTACAAACAAATGTAATATTAAAGTAGCACATTTCTACAGCATGTCAAATATGTACTGTACAGAAAACTCAATGGCAGCGAAAAAGGTACCAATTACAAGATTGTATTGTTTCCAACAGAAACAGAATGTATTAGATACACGTATAAAATATGTGGTGGTTGTGACATTTTCAAAAATGTATTTAAATGATTATATCCATACTGTATGACTGAGGTTATAGTTAAGGGTGGTGTTTTAAAGTGCACCTATCATGCTATTTGTAGGCATATATTATGGGTCTCAGATATATAAAAATATTACCGCGTTAATGCCACTAATTATTTTAACGTTCGATTAACGCATGTGTATTTGTCCTCGGGCCGCCCCGTAGTTTCAAAGCCCAAAGGCTTGACGTTGTTGTTGTTGTTGTTGTTGTTGTTGTTGTTGTTGTTGTTGTTGTTGTTGTTGTTGTTGTTAGTTGGATGGTGGGAGATTATAGCGAGAGATATGGAAACCAAAAAAGGTCTTTTAAACAGTAAGCACACAGCTGATGCTAACGGCCCGTCCACACAGCGGCGTGCGTTGACGCTTCCCCATTCACTTTGAATGGGGTGACGTCACTTTTAGCCGAAATGCATCGTGGGAAGCGACGTAGAGCGTAGCTGGCGTGTCTCGTAGCAAAAGTTGAGCAATGTTCAACTTTTGACGCCTCGGCGAGGCGTCAGCCAATCGAATCATATGCCAGTACAAGCTCTAGCCAATCAAACCGCTGCTTGTGTGTCAGGGGCGGGAGAATCATGTGATTGGTTGTTGGTCGAGTGTCAGACACGCCCGCCGGCAAGCGTCAACGCACGCCGCTGTGTGGACGGGCCGTAACAGCCCCGCTCCTGCCGCTCGCTTGCGGCAGACCACGCTTGAAAGTTTGCTGGGGAGACACCTGGACAACAACAGCGATAGCTAAATGGGTGGCTACAGCTTAACATTGTGGAGGACAAGGGGCTGCGTTAGATAATTCGGATCACATCCAACATGTCAACTGCACATCACAGCGCAATATGTTGACCCACAGTGGGAACTTCAGCCTCATGCTTTGACTGAAGATGAAGACAGAGGAGCAGCATTTCGCCGACAACTGTAAACAGGCTTGTCTGTATGAGCAACTGGCGAGTCAGTGCAAAGAAGTAAACAGGGTTGGGAGAGAGTGAAGAGAGAGAGGTTCCAGGTTGTTATGTTGAAAATATTCAGGAGAATATTTGTCATTGTTCCAATGATAATAAACAAACATTTGCATAAAGCATATTTGTCCACTCATATGTTGATAAGTGTATTACAAACTTGAAAAATATTCCTCTGAGCTACATTTAGAACAGATAGAAAACGTAATTTTGCGATTAATTTGCGATTAACTATGGACATCATGCGATTAATCACTTTTAAATATTTTAATCGACTGACGGCCCTAAAAAAAATATAAAAACATGCAGGGACGTGCACAGACATTTGGAGGGGCTATTGCTCTGAACTGGAAAAAGGGCCTCCCCCGAAAAAAAACATAAGACCTTTTTTTAATGTCAACTAAATTGAACAGTAATTCACATCTCATAACAAAATAAGCTAAGGCGACTACTTGCATTCGGTGACTTAATTTCAAAAATGAAAATCAGGGACATTTTTTGTTTTGCGGCCCATATCTCATTAAAATATCTAATGTCAGTAACTATTAAAGACAAAATGGGGACAATTCTGTTCTAATGTAGTTTGACCATTGTAACTGCTGTGCAGTCCAGACATACTGATAAAATAGGGCCTCTAACCAGAGGTTAAATTGGGCCGGGGCTGTTCGGGGCTCAGCCCCGGCACATAGGACGATGCTCTGACGTCATCGCCCTCGCTCATTTGTCATTTGTTTAAGCCATAATGTCAAAACATCTCTCATTCTTAATATAGACTTTATTTAGGGTCTACATGTGTTGACTTTAAAATAGCAGATCTCTGTGACAGGATATAGTTTTTCCGCTTAGTGAACGTTTGTCTCTGCTCCGATCAGGAGCTGCAGCACCGTGGCTCCTTCGTGCAGAGAGTCTGCAGCGGTGTGTGTGTGTGTGTGCAGTGGTACCGCCAAACCCCCGACCTGTCTTGTAACACGGAGCCCATTTCCTACACCATCAGGGCCGGTTCTAACCAATTTGCTGCCCTAGGCGAGATTTTAGCTGGCGCCCCCCCCCTGCCAGAAAATCGTTCAGTAGAACAAATAAAAGTATCCAAGGAATACACAATAGAATACATAAAAAATAAATGAAAAATCTCTACAAAAGACCAATGCACTACAAAAACAGAAACGTATTGACATAGGTCATATACATCACAAAGGCTTCAAATGTATTCAGTATTATATGAACATGTTTTAATTGGGGTGAGGACATCACATCCTCTAGGGGGGTCCAGGGGTATGCCCCCCGGGGAAGAAATGTTTGAACGTTTAAAGTAACATGTTTCAATCTGGTGCACTTAGAGCACACATTACTAGAGACCTGGGGCCTATACTGCGAAGCTGGTTCAACCTAACCTGGATATGTTTGAGTTAGCCGGTTGGCTTAATCCAAAACATACGCGCTCTCGCTAAACTGTACTACGACGCTGGTTATCAAGTGGATCGCTCAAGCCAGCCGTGTCCTATCTAGTTAGGTGCGCGTTCACATGAAAGGGGTGGTATTTGGAGCATTCGACCAATCACAGACATGGAGAAGCGTACCGACAGCGTAGCGTCATACTTCCTGAATGAAAAGTGAACTTTAATACGAGTCAAAAATGAAGAAGTTAAACTTTAAACATCCATGACTTAAACACTTTATCCAGGATAAAAGCCACAGAGCTGCACCTGCAAGGTGAATACAGCTGGTAACAGAACAAGTGTTTGAATGCGTACATTAACAGGTTTATGATATCACTGCCCTGTCTAAAACACGATCTGACTTTAATTACATTTGTCTCGAGTGTTTCGTCAACTTAATGTGTTGCTTAAAATAATACTTCTGCATACAGTATGTGACACTGTGAGTGTTGCACGGCCAGATACGGCTCAGCTGACTCAGATAAGGAAATATATGATACATTATGAAGTGATATGCCGCGGACTGTACTTAATGTACTCTGATCCGGTTACTTATGTTGTGGCCGATATTTAAGTAAGCTTTCTTAACGCTAATGTTATAATAGTCAGATTGCTCTGAAGATGGAGGTGATATTCTATTAATGTTCACGTTCACACAGTCGGTGATTTTTGCCGGCCGTCTTTCCTGCAACGGCAGCTTTTCTGTATTTCCTTTCTCCTGTACTTGATCGCTTTAAACTCCGCACACTGAGCTCTGATTGGTCAGCAGGCGGTGTTTTCACTGAGTTGAGCTCTTAGCCTGCAACCTAACCTGGTCCCGACCAGGTTAGCTGCTTAGCATAAGTTACCATGGAGATCTAGCCTGCTAAAAAGAGAACCAGCTTCGTAGGACCGGAAAAACGGAGTTTTCCCTGAATTTAGCCGGCTAAGCGAAAATCCTGCTTCGCAGTATACCCCCCTGATCTAGGGGGTACAACTCTAACGGCCCGTCCACACAGCGGCGTGCGTTGAAGCTTCCCAGCGGGCATGTCTGAAACTCAACCAACAATCAATAACATGAATCTCCCGCCCCTGACATACAAGCAGCGGTTTGATTGGCTAGAGCTTGTACTGTCATATGATTCGATTGGCTGACGCTTCTGCCGTGGCTTCAAAACTTGAACATTGCTCAACTTTTGCAGCGGGCCACGCCAGCAAAGTGACGTCACCCCATTCAAAGTGAATGGTGAAGCTTGCAACGCACGCCACTGTATGAACGGGCCGTAAAACACCCATTATGAACAAGATTGGTTTACATTTTAATAATCAAATAAGTATGTGAACATAACCAATAACCTACCATAGCCAATAGCAAATAAATGCAACTTATTTTATTTGTGTTGTTCATTCATATCTTATTTTACCTAGTTAACATTTATTTGTGTATATTTTTGTATCTCTCAAGTTTTAAACCATATTTTTGGTTTACTGTCCTATAGTATACATTGAAATGATTTCAAACCTGTTTACCCCCGATAATTATAAAAGATATTATAAAGAGAATGTCTTTTTTTCTGGCATTCTTCCAGGATTAACAAAAATAAGAATAACATTGAGAACAATCTTTGAAGTAAATGGCTGTTGTTAAACGCTTCCCACATTTACTTCAATCGTACAATACAAAAGATAAAAGTACCCAAGGAATACACAATATAATATATAATGAATAAATGAAAAATCTCTACAAAAAACCAATATACTACAAAAAAACGTATTGACATGTAGGTCAAATACATCAAAAAGGCTTCAAATGTATTCTGTATTGTATGAACATGTTTGAATTGGGGTGTGGACGTCACATCCTCTAGGGGGGTCCGGGGGTATGCCCCCCCAGGAAGAAATGTTTGAACATTTAAAGTAAAATGCTTCAATCGGGTGCACTTTGAGCACACATTACTAGAGACCTGACCTAGGGGGTACAACTCTAAACACCCATATGAAAAAGATTGGTTTACATTTTAATAATCAAATAACTATGTGAAGATAACCAATAACCTACCATAGCCAATAGCAAATTTATGCAACTTATTTTATTTTTGTTGTTCATTCATATCTTATTTTTGTCACGGTCGAGTGAAGGAAGCAGGACCCAAATGCAGATAACTCTTGAGAAACCTTTTATTTCAAGGATAAAAACCACGGAACACTCACCGGTGAATTCCGTCACCAACAAACAATGACCCCACACTGAACACCGAAAGAGACAAGACTAAATACAAGAAGGGGTAATCATGACAACGAGAAACAGCCGGGCAGGGGAGGAGAAACACAAGGACAACAGGTGAACACAATCGGGTAATCAGGGAGGGAAACAGACAGAAAGCAGACAGGCAGGAAACGGGGGTGAACACTTAACACAATAAAACCCAAAGACAAGAAAAACACCAACACAGACAAAACTACAAACGTGACATAACATGTGAATTGTGACAGAACCCCCCCCTCAAGGGACGGATTCCAGACGTCCCTAAAAAAACCCACAAAAGTCCAAAACCCCAAGCAGGGTGGGCGGAGGGGGTCCGGAGGACGGGTCTTGGGCTGACAGCCCAGGAACACAGCGGAGGACCAGGAAGGGGTCTCGGGCGGACGGCCCGGGGGGCAAGGTACAGTCCAAAAAGGGGGATTCGGGCGGACTGCCCCGGGGACAAGGCAGAGAACCAGGAAGAGTCAGGGGGCCGGGTCCGAGGGAGAAGGCAACGGCAGGAAGAGTCAGGGGGCCGGGCCCGAGGGTGAAGACCGCAGCTCTCAGGGGGCCGGGCTCGAGGGCGAAGACCGCGGCTCTCAGGGGCCGGGCACGAGGGCGAAGACCGCGGCTCTCAGGGGGCCGGGCTCGAGCCGGTGTCGACCGGACAGGATCAGGAGGCTGGGCAGGAAGGCGCTGATGGGCCAGCTCCGGAGATTGGGCAGGACACGGTGTCGGCTGGACAGAAACCGGAGCCGGTCGGACAGGCCTCGGCAGGATCCCCCACGGAAAAGGACCAGGAGTTGGCAGGAACCCCGGCGAGACCGGTGATGGACATGGGGCTGGCCGGGCCCCTGGTAGAACCTCCAATGGCACGGGATATAGGGTTGGCAGGACCCCCGGCAGAAGAGTATTCTGCGGGACCTCCAACGGGACAGGAGAAAGGGTTGGCAGGACCCCCGGCAGAAGAGTATTCTGCGGGACATCCAACGGGACAGGAGAAAGGGTTGGCAGGACCCCCGGCAGGGGAGTAGACGGCGGGACCTCCAACGGCAAAGGACACAGGGTTGTCAGGACCCCCCGGCAGGGGAGTAGACGGCGGGACCTCCAACGGCACAGGACACGGGGTTGGAAGGACCCCCGGCAGGGGAGTAGACAGCGGGACCTCCAACGGCACAGGACACAGGGTTGGCAGGACCCCCGGCAGGGGAGTAGACGGCGGGATCTCCAACGGCACAGGACACAGGGTTGGCAGGACCCCCGGCAGGGGAGTAGACGGCGGGACCTCCAACGGCACAGGACACAGGGTTGGCAGGACCCCCGGCAGAAGAGTATTCTGCGGGACCTCCAACGGGACAGGAGAAAGGGTTGGCAGGACCCCCGGCAGGGGAGTAGACGGCGGGACCTCCAACGGCACAGGACACAGGGTTGGCAGGACCCCCGGCAGGGGAGTAGACGGCGGGACCTCCAACGGCACAGGACACAGGGTTGGCAGGACCCCCGGCAGGGGAGTAGACGGCGGGACCTCCAACGGCACAGGACAGAGGGTTGGCAGGACCCCCGGCAGGGGAGTAGACGGCGGGACCTCCAACGGCACAGGACACAGGGTTGGCAGGACCCCCAGCGGAACCTCCAACAACACTTGCGTAGGGGCTTGAATTGGGACTGGAGAGGAAACTCGAGCAGAGACTTGAGAGGGGACTCGAGAGGAGACTGGAGAGGGGACTCCAGAGGGGACTAGAGAAGGGAACACGAAAGGGGACTTGAGAGGGGAACTAGAGAGGGGACTCGAGGAGGGACCAGAGGAGGGAACTCGAGAGGGAACTCGAGATGGAAACAGAGAGGGAACTCGAGAAGGGACTACAGAGGGGACTAGAGGAGAGACTAGAGGAGGGACTAGATGAGTAACTAGAGAAGGGAACTCGAGAGGGGAACTAGAGAGGGGACTCGAGGAGGGACTAGAGGAGGGCCTAAAGGAGGGAACTCGAGAGGGAACTGGAGATGGAAACAGAGAGGGGACTCGAGAAGGGACTACAGAGGGGACTAGAGGAGAGACTAGAGGAGTAACTAGAGAAGGGAACTCGAGAGGGAAACTAGAGAGGGGACTCGAGGAGAAACCAGAGGAGGGAACCCGAGGGGTCGGGACCATGGCTGCTGGGACCAGAACTGGGGCTGAAACCCTGGCTGCAGGGACCGGAATTGCAGCCAGAAACAAGGCTGCTGAAGCCAGAATCCTGTCTAGAAGCTCCAGCTTCGACGCCGGAAACACGGCCGTATAGGGCGCTCACGGAGCCGGAAACATGGCTGCGGGAGCCTGTACTGGGGCAGGAACCATGGCTGCTGGGGCCGGGACTGGAACCGTGGCTGCTGGGGCCGAAACCGTGGCTGCTGGGTCCATTTTTGGTGGGGTCATTCTGTCACGGTCGAGTGAAGGAAGCAGGACCCAAATGCAGATAACTCTTGAGAAACCCTTTATTTCAAGGATAAAAACCACGGAACACTCACCGGTGAATTCCGTCACCAACAAACAATGACCCCACACTGAACACCGAAAGAGACAAGACTAAATACAAGAAGGGGTAATCATGACAACGAGAAACAGCCGGGCAGGGGAGGAGAAACACAAGGACAACAGGTGAACACAATCGGGTAATCAGGGAGGGAAACAGACAGAAAGCAGACAGGCAGGAAACGGGGGTGAACACTTAACACAATAAAACAGGAAACCCAAAGACAAGAAAAACACCAACACAGACAAAACTACAAACGTGACATAACATGTGAATTGTGACAATTTTACCTCGTTAACATTTATTTATGCATATTTTTGTATCTCTCAAGTTTTAAACGATATTTTTGGTTTACTGTAGTATACATTGAAATGATTTCAAACCTGTTTACCCCAATAATTATAAAAGAGTGCCTTGGAAATATTTGTTTACATAAATTGCATTTATCTCTCTCGCTCGATCCCACACCCACTTTGGCTGTGAGCTGCGGACGCCTAATAAGCCAACACCCCCCACTTTCATCACTTACAGCGCCCATCGTATGGGGCAAATGAAAAGTGTAACCAGGGTGAAAAAGGTGTTACCTTGACTTAATTATGAATATTGTTACATCAAGGCCGAAAATTAGGATGAGCACAAACAGTCAAAATGTTTTTTTCTCTCCCAGAGCTGCCAGCACAGCGCACCCCCCCCAGGTATGGCGCCATAGGCAACCGCCTATGTCACCTATGCCAAAAACCGGCCCTGACGTAACCTAACAACTTATTTAATTTGTTTTCACAATTACTAATGTCATGTTTTTTTTATTCTTGAAGAGAATGTATTTTTTCTGGCATTCTTCCAAGATTAACACAAAAAAGAATAACATTGAGAACAATCTTTGAAGTAAATGGCTGTTGTTAAACGCTTCCCACATTTACTTCAATCGTACAATAGAAATGATAAAAGTACCCAAGGAATACACAATATAATATATAAAGAATAAATGAAAAATCTCTACAAAAGACCAATATACTACAAAAACAGAAACGTATTGACATGTAGGTCATATACATCAAAAAAGCTTCAAATGTATTCGGTATTGTATGAACATGTTTGAATTGGGGTGTGGAAGTCACATCCTCTAGGGGGGACTGGGGGTATGCCCCCCCCAGGAAGAAATGTTTGAACATTTAAAGTAAAAGGCTTCAATCGGGTGCACTTTGAGCACACATTACTAGAGACCTGATCTAGGGTCTATTCTAAACACCCATATGAAAAAGATTGGTTTACATTTTAATAATCAAATAAGTATGTGAACATAACCAATAACCTACCATAGCCAATAGCAAATAAATGCAACTTATTTTATTTTTGTTGGTCATTCATATCTTATATTACCTAGTTAACATTTATTTATGCATATTTTTGTATCTCTCAAGTCTTAAATGATATTTTTGGTTTACTGTCTTATAGTATACATTGAAATGATTTCAAACCTGTTTACCCCAATAATTATAAAAGAGTGCCTTGGAAATATTTGTTTACATAAATTGCATTTATCTCTCTCGCTCGATCCCACACCCACTTTGGCTGTGAGCTGTGGACGCCTGATAAGCCAACACCCCCCACTTTCATCACTTACAGCGCCCATCGTACGGGGCAAATGAAAAGTGTAACCGGGGTGAAAAGGGTGTTACCTTGACTTAATTATGAATGTTGTTACATCAAGGCCGAAAATTAGGATGAGCACAAACAGTCAAAACGTTTTTTTTCCCTCCCAGAGCTGCCAGCACAGCGCCCCCCCCAGATATGGCGCCCTAGGCAACCGCCTATGTCGCCTATGCCAAAAACCGGCCCTGACTTAACCTAACAACTTATTTAATTTGTTTTCACAATTACCAATGTCATGTTTTTTTTATTCTTGAAGAGAATGTCTGTTTTTCTGGCATTCTTCCAGGATTAACAAAAATAAGAATAACATTGAGAACAATCTTTGAAGTAAATGGCTGTTGTTAAACGCTTCCCATATTTACTTCAATCGTACAATAGAAAAGATAAAAGTACCCAAGGAATACACAATATAATATATAAAGAATAAATGAAAAATCTCTACAAAAGACCAATACACTACAAAAACAGAAACATATTGACATGTAGGTCATATACATCAAAAAGGCTTCAAATGTATTCTGTATTGTATGAACATGTTTGAATTGGGGTGTGGAAGTCACATCCTCTAGGGGGGTCCGGGGGTATGCCCCCCCAGGAAGAAATGTTTGAACATTTAAAGTAAAATGCTTCAATCGGGTGCACTTTGAGCACACATTACTAGAGACCTGACCTAGGGGGTACAACTCTAAACACCCATATGAAAAAGATTGGTTTACATTTTAATAATTAAATAAGTATGTGAACATAACCAATAACCTACCATAGCCAATAGCAAATAAATGCAAATTAGTTTATTTTTGTTGTTCATTCATATCTTATTTTACCCAGTTAACATTTATTTATGCATATTTTTGTATCTCTCAAGTTTTAAACGATATTTTTGGTTTACTGTAGTATACATTGAAATGATTTCAAACCTGTTTACCCCAATAATTATAAAAGAGTGCCTTGTAAATATTTGTTTACATAAATTGCATTTATCATTCTGTATTGTATGAACATGTTTGAATTGGGGTGTGGACGTCACATCCTCTAGGGGGTCCGGGGGTATGCCCCCCCAGGAAGAAATGTTTGAACATTAAAGTAAAATGCTTCAATCAGGTGCACTTTGAGCACACATTACTAGAGACCTGACCTAGGGGGTACAATTCTAAACACCCATATGAAAAAGATTGGTTTACATTTTAATAATCAAATAAGTATGTGAACATAACCAATAACCTACCATAGCCAATAGCAAATTAATGCAACTTATTTTATTTTTGTTGTTCATTCATATCTTATTTTACCTAGTTAACATTTATTTATGCATATTTTTGTATCTCTCAAGTTTTAAACGATATTTTTGGTTTACTGCAGTATACATTGAAATGATTTCAAACCTGTTTACCCCAATAATTATAAAAGAGTGCCTTGGAAATATTTGTTTACATAAATTGCATTTATCTCTCTCGCTCGATCCCACACCCACTTTGGCTGTGAGCTGCGGACGCCTGATAAGCCAACACCCCCCACTTTCATCACTTACAGCGCCCATCGTACGGGACAAATTAAAAGTGTAACCGGGGTGAAAAGGGCGTTACCTTGACTTAATTATGAATGTTGTTACATCAAGGCCGAAAATTAAGATGAGCACAAACAGTCAAAATGTTTAAACAAACAACACATTTGTATTGTGACATTTGGTGGCATCAATGTTCTTATTTGATACAGATAATGGAGCAGTTGCTTTAGGGCAACAGTGTAGGCCTATATCCCTTAAGGTCAAATAATGAGATCCTCGACCTCCGCATATCAAATCCCAACTTAACCCCTGCTTCTAACTAATTAGGCTACCTGAAATAAATTAACTAATGAATTAAACCAGTTCAATACACATTATTCTTATTCTTATCATTATGAGCGCGCAGCCAGTAACGGTAAGGTATCTAATTACTTATTTAATATTCCGTAACTTAATAACAGCGATGGTCAAACTAAAGTGGTAGAGACATGGCAGAAATCCTACAATGAAGCGGGACAGTGAAGTATTCACCCATGAGAGGGCGATCAAGAAAAGAGAGCGAGCGGCCCTGTTGAAGGAGATTACAGATGAAAAGACAAACAATCACAACAAGTAGGCTATATTTAAGTGTTTTTTTGAAAATAACCAACGGTATCGAGAGGAAGTAAAGTCCCCTGGTTTGTCCCTTATTCCCAACTGCCATGAGACAACTCAAAATCACGTTTCCAAAATCCGACACTGAGGTGGTCTTAACGCACCGGCAGATGACAGCGCTGACAAAGTGTGTTTCCCGCAGCAAGACGCTTCTAATTGTGGGCTTATCATGTTGATTCGGCCACAACAGAACCAATACAAATAAACTCTCGCTCTCTCCAGAGGGGCAGGTCAGCCAAAAAGGCCAAACGGGCCGTTGCCCTGCACATTAGCCCGTTCCTGTGCACGTCCCTGAAAACATGTCTATGATGTGTTTTGCTCAAAATACAAACAGATCATGTATTTTAGACATCCCAGTCATATCCCTCTATTCCAGCCCTGTTAGAGAAAAGCGGATTTTGGGTCCTTAGCTTGAAAAAAAAGAAAAAAGAAGGCGGAGTTATTTCCTGATCAAAATTCTACCGGAGATAAAGTTAAATTCTGCTGTGATAAAACACCATCCTGTTCTAAACCACATCAAGGATTATTTCTGAAACAGTATGGAGCTCAAATGCTTTTTCTCTTGCGGGTTTATCACAATGTGAGTTCCTTTTTTTATTTCCTGCTATTTAAACACATGCTCTCTCCAGTACAGGTTAGCTCTGAGTGTTAGCGAGGCTTGCTAATACCATATTACGTCCAAAACACGTCAGGCATTGTTTCTGATAGCAACTTTCTGTGGGTCCACCATCCGAAATTATGTCATATCGGCAGCAAATCTGTATCCTCTTGTTGTACCCGCATTTTTAAAGAGTTGGGTATGGAGGAAAAGAGAAAGGGTTTTATTTGCGGATGCTGCGTGAGTTTTCAGACACACCGGGGACACATATGTATTTATAAAAGACATACAAAAGTGCATTTTGCATGATAGGTCCCCTTAAAGGTTAAATTGGGACATGGCCCTTGGGGGCTGATTCCTGGCACATAGACATGCTGTTCATCAAACTTCCACATCTTCAGCAAATGATATATATTCAAATAAATGTGTTCAAAAATGTGTCCTCCGCCCTTAATTAAACATTTTAGTTGGTTATCTTGAATTGTTTTAAGAAAAAAAGTGATAGTATTGTATTTTTAAAAAGTCAGAATGGATAATGTAAAAAAACAAAAAAATCTTACACTGTGCTATGCAGGGTGGGAATTTCACGACGGCCATGGCCGTCGTTGCCCCGCACTTTGGCCGTGATGCCCTGTTAAAAAAAATGCAATTCACGGCCAAAGTGGCCTTTGTGCCCCTGTCAAAAGTAAAAAAAAATGTCCTGTGGTATTGGTATTTTGACGAGCAATTTAGTTAAATTGTTTCGTTTATCAACGCTACAACATAGCGTTTCGTGAGTCGGTTGTCGTTGTTGGGGGGAAAAGCAAACAGCTGTTTGCTGCTCGCGAACAGCTGTTTGCTGCGGAGCACATCGCGAGCAGGCTCCCGTGAGCGGGAGGGCGCTCCTTCTTCACTACAGACTATCGCGCCACCTAACCATTCGCCAACATGTTTTTAATACGAGCGGTAACCGGCCAAGCGCCGTGCAAAAAACAATCTTCAAATAAAAGAAAGTCACCGGAGGAATTAAAGGAGTGACAGGGAGTTGGCTGCAGTGCCGCGTCCTAAAACCCTTTTATAATATATCGATTCGATTTATGATTCGAAAATTATAAAAGTAGGGTAGACATGTGGAGATTATCCGGCTGAACAAAACGTGCATTTATCAAACGGGTTTGTTTTCCACAGACCTTATTTCCAGCTATTTTCCAAAACCCTGTGGAGAAATTCCATTGCTTTTTGTGGAGGGAACCAGCAGCTTACTTCGTGGTTTCAGGACGCGTCACTGCACCTCTCAATATGATGCCAGTATAAACAAGGTCTTCTGTCGGCTCTGTACATCAATGCCGACCTATGCTGACAAGTAAGTGAAGAGTAGACAATATAAAGGTATTGGCGAAATGTCCCACCAGTTTAGGATAATGAAGGTTCTAATCAAATCAATTACATATAGCCATTACATGTCTAACTCCTAATGACAGGAAGGCAGAAAGTGCATTATACAAATAATAATACTCATAATAATAGCAGACATTTTTTAACAATGACCACAATATCATTATTTTAATAAACCAAATATGAACAATTGAGGAAAATGAGGAAGAACTGATGATTACAATGTTGTAGTACAAGTAGTAATGTAGTTAGTGCATAGATTATTGCAACAAATGTGTTAATTTTCTTCATTATTCGTCGATTTTTTTTGGTGGACGAATGCTCCGGGCCAGTGGTTACAATGGTGGGGCCAGTGACAATACAATTGTACCCTTACTGTCTACCCCTGACTGACTTATGTGGTTTAACGTATACGTTTAAGAAACACTATTGCTATTCAGCCATTTGTAAAACGACTGGTGTTGACGTTAGTGCTACATTTTTCAGTCATGTTGATTGACCAGCATCATTTAACCAAACAGCCTTTGTGCCCTGTCATGTGGCCTTTGTGCCCTGTCATGTGGCCTTTGTGCCCTTAAAAAAAATTTGAACGGGAAGGCCAAATGGCCTTGCCCCTAAAATGACGAAATTCCAAGCCTGGTGCTATGTAAAATAATATATAGAGAAAAGTAATAGCACAGTATGCAGTATTAAGGAGGGTTTTGTCAATTGTACATTTAGAATTAAGGATCTTGTAGTTATTACATTCATATAACATTTAAAAAAAACACAAACTGTACATCATGACACTGTTTTAACAGGTGATATAGAAAAAGTCATGCATGTGTAACATATCAAAACTGGCCTGTCCAACATGTCTGTACTAAATGTACAACCCAGTCTCACGGCATTTCGTGTTCACCAACACGATTTTTAATCTATTGATTCGTGTTCACCATCACGATTTGCCCCTTTTTTTCGTGTTGCACAGGACGATTTTAAAAGCAATGTATTTCTACCGGTAACGTGTTTCGTGCCTGCAGGCTGCAGCACGTCTTTTTCTCCGGTCGGGTCGTGGAAGACCGGAAGCTGTGTGGTTCATAAAAACATGTTCTTACTCAATATCAAGCCACAATTATTGCTTTTATATTAAATCGTATAATTTCGGACTTTTGTTGCTGTCTGTGAGGACAATAAATGGGGCTCAGAGCCTCAGGATACTGAAATCTGTATTTTTAAATATATATATATATATATATATTTTTTTTTCTTCTAATTTGTTATTCTTTTCAAAATAACACACTGTTATTTACTCACCAATAACACACAATTATCCTTGCTTTTATTTATTGGTTTAATTCCATAATCTCTGGTTTTGTTGGTGTCCGTCAGGAACTGAATTTCAAAATAAAAATAACCGGAAACAGACGTAGGCCTGTAAGGGACATTTCGAGCATCATTGCGATTGTCAACATTTTTGAGTTTAGGATGGCCGAAAACACTACACTACCCATAATCCCCAGCTATCGTTTAGGACTACAGTTCCCTTAAGGTTACGCAGAGCGTCAAACAGCTGTGTGAAATGGAACGAAACCACGCCAGAGTATCCAAAACTGGAATCGAACACCCCCCAGAACTACACATGCTGGCTATTGTGTTTCGCAAAATGTTCTATGGGACGTCTCTACTGAACGTTTTCGTTTTCCCAACAATTAGAAGTTGCCATTATTAAACACATTGGTGTTATCAAATGTAAAACATATAATTAATAAATGTGTGAAAATCACTTGTGTCCATAATGCGCAGCATTATATTAATGGTATGACATGACAGCTCATTGCTACTTTGTAATTCTACTCCACTACAATTCAGAGGTTAACCTGGTATGTTTACTCCACTGCATTTATTTGAGTTACTTTGCAGATTCTGATTAATGATGTGAAATATAAACAACCCTTAAATCAGACTTTAGTTACACCTGAGTAAAATTCAGGTAAGGTGATTGTCAAGTGCCAACAATCAGGAGAGATATTTGATAGTTGGTGCTTTAGAAGACTAAACATGTATCTGCAATTGACATGAATGGAAACAAGTAATAAAGTATATTCATTACTCGTTATTCTCTACTAATAGTTCATTAAAGATATATTATGGCTATTTTGCACATCCCTTTCAAGATTTTCAAAGGTTTATTGACATATCATACACAACTACGGTGTAGTTATGCAATGAATGAAAAACTTGGGTCACAGGTTCCTCAACAGTGCATTACAAGACATCTATCAATATGTGTGTACCTCCACCATTAAACTGTCATATTCTGCACATTTCTTATTCTATCTACATACATAAGAGTATAATTAATGTGTATAATATCAGTTAAAATAAGTGCTTCAACATAGTTAACATTGCAGGAAAGCAATATATTAGACGTTAAGCACTTTGTCAGGCTTAATATTTAATATTTAATGTTTAAATAAAGGTTAATCCGTTGTTCTGTTTTGCACCTCCTCCTATTAATATATGTGTACATCCTGCACTAAACTGTTTTATTGTAGAGATCACTTATAATATCTTCTTGATTTTTTATATTCTATATTTCTATATTTATACTTTCCCCCTATGAAAGTATGTACTCTGTACAATAATTCAATAACGTGCTTTAACCACTAGGAGGTGCACACAAGGTGCACACAGCCATAATAACTTTGTATTATAGTGTACAACATCTGAAGATGTATAGTTTTATTCATGCTTTCACATCATTTTACAGCATATTGCTATACTATTTCAGACTCAGTATTTACATTCTTACATTCAAAGAAAATCAGTAATATCTTTAAAAAACTACAGTCCTTTTCTCTCAGCTGTGCACCGTTATGGTGTAAATATAACCTATCTATGAATTAGATCAAATGTAAAAGTCAGCCAAATTAGTGTTGATACTGCAAGGAGACGTATTGGGTGAAGAGAAATTGAAGATGTTGTTTAATTGTTGATATATTTATGATCCACGTCAAGTATTCAGTTTCGGCGCCATTTCTTCCAGTTTTTCCATAGGTCTTCTCATCAGGGCGCTATAAATAAAGAAAGTTCTACGGCAGATCTTTAATATGTAATGCAGCCGAACCGTGTATTACAATGCCGTTATGTGATGACTTTCAAAGAGAAAAGCAAGAGCACTCGGAATTCAGTATTATTTTATACTTTTAAAATGTTTTCCGGATTTCATATAATATAAACACCAAATCCCAGCATGCATTGCGGCTAACACATCCAATCAACGAGCTTCAAACCATAGCTGAGGATCTTGGGTAATCGCTCGAAATGCCTACGTCTGTTTCCGGTTATTTTTATTTTGAAATTCAGTTCCTGACGGACACCAAAAAAGCCCGAGATTATGGAATTAAACCAATAAATAAAAGCAAGGATAATTGAGTGTTATTGGTGAGTAAATAACAGTGTGTTATTTTGAAAAGAATAACAAATTAGAAGGAAAAAAAGATTTAAAAAATACAGATTTCAGTATCCTGAGGCTCTGAGCCCATTTATTTTCCTCACAGACGACAACAAAAGTCTGAAATTATACGATTTAAAATAAAAGCAATAACTGTGGCTTGATATTGAGTAAGAACATGTTTTTATGAACCACACAGCTTCCGGTCTTCCACGACCCGACCGGAGAAAAAGACGTGCTGCAGCCTGCAGGCACGAAACACGTTACCAGTAGAAATACATTGCTTTTAAAATCGTCCTGTGCAACACGAAAAAAAGGGGCAAATCGTGATGGTGAACACGAATCAATAGATTAAAAATCGTGTTAGTGAACACGAAATGCCGTGAGACTGGGTTGAAATGTACTGTAATCCCCAAATGTCCTCAGCTGTCGGGTTTCACTCTGTTGCAATCTCTCGTATTTATTTTTCAGGGAGTCTACATGTAAATCACTTGCCATTTTTGTACCGTTTCTGGATCATCTCCTATTTATTTACAAGTGCATTGTTTGTGCTGCTGCTTTAATTTATCTGGAGGAAATTATACTTGATTTATTAATGTGAGGAAAATGCCAACATAATAAACAAAACCCTAAAGTAACCATAACCAAAACCAAACAAAAGATAGCTTCTTAGCTAAGCTCCTGCCATCAAAACACGAGATAACAGGGGCTCATATTAAAACTAAATGGGCTTTTCACTCCTATAACTGCTGGCTTCTTTTAGCTCAACAATTCAAACATTTTCACATATTATTTATTACAGTCATTTCCTTAAATCTATTTTAAACTAATGGTGCCAAATAGGCCTTCAGGGTATCACATATTCTTGACAGGGATCTCTAAAACAGTGGGGAGTCTTGTTGGGAGTAGGAAAGATGTGAGAGGGGAGAGAGCATTTCACCCAAACAACCTCACATAATTTCAGCACATATGTTTACAATGAATCCCCTGGCAGTGAAACGGCCAGTAAAGCGGGGGAATGTATTGAACTGACTGCAGACCATGGGACATCAGTTAGAAGCCACAAAACACCTGATCCAAATTGTGACTGCACTCGTATAATTTAGGGGTGGCTTCGCCTGTACTTTACATGTCGGAAAGTTGTTGGAGTTAATGCTTGTTATTAAGAATGTATGTTATAATCAAAACCCTAGGCAAAAATCAGCTTGTTCTGCATTTCTTTATTGCATTTCTTTACTAACTAGTAATTTAAACGTGTGATTAAAAGTGATTAAACATGATAAATCACAGATAATTATTGTGATAAATGCAATTCTTTTTTTATTTGATTGACAGCACACTATAGTTAAAACATTTCAAACTGAAAATGTGCCTCTTCCCTTTTTCTCTTTCGTTATTATTAAGCTCAATCTGGTCAGCAGATGATGAGTAGCTCACACCTTCTGACATTCAAATGGCCACGCTGTTTTCTATCAACGCTGGATCCATGTATGTGTATGGGATCTCCAGCTTGCTGTTTCTGACACTGATGATTGTAGTCAACACTTCAAGCTCTCCTTGAAAATCCTTTATCAGCTCCCAAGGATTCTCCTCACTGAAATGCTCCTCTGGGAACTGGCCGAGAGGGACCTGATGAGATACAATAACAAATAAAAGTTGAAATATATGTCTTAAAACAGACAATTGACAATAGAATGTAAATTAGAGATCAGGGTTTTAGTGGCCCAAATAAGATATTCTTGCTTGAATCAAACTACCATGACCACTTTAACTATTAATACATGTTTAAGGAAGTCTTGGGCACTTACGAAGTCAGATGAAGGCTTGCTGAGCAGCCATACGATGGCCATTCCCTGAACGGTTGTGTTGATGTCAGGCAGTGTGTTCAGCATTGTGGCCTCGCTTGTTGTCCCCTTTGTGGTTGGTGGAGGAAGTTGCAGGGAGGTGGGAGTGTTGGGCATCCAGCCATCATAGTCATACTGTGATAAAATAATGATTGTCAGACAACTGTTTTTTTTAAGCTACACCATGGGAGTATTTTGATCAGTCAGTCAAATACTTTGGTCCCCCACTGCCATTTTCCAACTATTGAAAGTATTACTATTACATGTGGATACTACATTTGTACAGAGATTGATGATTCCCAGTGGAAGATAAATGTGTAATAACATACTTTAGGGTAAACTGTGATACTGTTGGTAATCCTTTGACCTTTCATCCAAACATCATTTGTTCATAAGTTTAATTTATGACTTATTATGTGGAACACTTATTACATACCCCTCAGCCTCAGCTGTACTTTGTGGTTGTTAACACATGTTTTCATGTTAACATGGTAAACATGCAAAATCTACTTGTTCATGTTTTTTCTACATAAACATGTGTAAAGAGATTCTGAAAGTTTTTGTCCTGATCCATTTATATAAAAACGTGTCTGAAAATGAGCTGATCAGATTTTGGCCACTTTATGATGATTTTGGCTTGTGTAACCATTAGCCAATCACCAATCAAGGTAACACACACCTTATCACCTGAATCTCCTCCTAGAGCACCATTAGCCGCGTTCACACTGCGGTACTTTTCCCACAAAGGTTCATGCGAACTTAGTTCATGATCGCGTTCACACCAAAAAGAGCCGGTACTAAAAGTAGTTCATGCGAACCTTTTAATCACCTCGAAAGTCCCTGCTAGAGAGCAGGGACTTTCGAGCGGCTCTTTTTTGAGAAAAGAGCTATATTCCTGATTGGCTGGGCGAATTGCAAACCACGCCCCGTAAAACTTCCAAAAAGTTTTGTGAAGCCGCCATTTTATTATCCTCGCATTAGCATTATTAGCATTAGCATTAGCCCAGCGCAGAAACGCAGAGAGACTAACTTATGGCAACACAAAATAAAACATGGGAGCGGTGGAGATGAGGAGGTGTCGGCATTCTGGCGATTTACTCGGAAGGCTTCAGTAGAAGCTGCTGGGACTCCCAGCAGCTTCTACTGAAGCCAGTCCCCAACTCCGGGGACTTCCGGCCGGGGACTTTGGGCGGCAGTATACGCCGTGAAGTGGTTTGCGGTCTGCCAGTAAACCCAAAGCAGAAGAAGAAGTGACGTCAGCGGCTTAATTTGCCTAATCCACCCCCAGGGACTTTTTCTGGTGTGAACGCGATCTGTACTTAGTTCATGCGAACTAAAGAGTTTGCATGAATTAAGTTCGCATGAACCTTTGTGGGAAAAGTACCGCAGTGTGAACGCGGCTATTGTGTTCTTTTTAACCAAATATCTCTCAGAGGGGCGTGGAGAGGGGCTCCTTATTTTCATCCAAAGTAACAGACAGAGAATCAGCACTTTGGTAACAGGCCTGAAACAGAGGGGATTATGGGATGCTACAATGATATTTTTGGTATTTCAAGCCAAAAACTTCAGATAAATGTTTTGTATATCTAAGACCTATAATATATTAATGAAAAACAGTGTAATAGGGGACCTTTAAAACCGGTTAAGCCCAAGAGACCCCGGTGCCGGGGCACTACCGCAACATCTTACAGGAAACAGTGTCTGAGGGCATGTTCATTTAATAAACTATGAATGTTTTATATCCATGTAACGGGAAGAAACTCATCTAACTGATCATTTACATTTTTTTTCAACCCCACAATGCTAACGCTGAGCCTCTGAATTAGCAACGAGCGAAAAATGCTAACAGATGACTGCACCGAAATTCACTCACAAAACCTTATTATTTATCTTTGCTGCACATCCAACCCCTCGTTTCGCATCGTGAGGTGACACAGAATCGAAGGGTACCCTCATCATCACTCAATTATACGAACTCGCGGAGATAATAACAAGAACAGACATCAAAACATATGGCGCTAGGTAGCTAAAAACGCTAACATGGCTCACCTGTGTCATAGTCTGGTCAAAAGTGGTCTTCAATGGCATTACAATGATAAAAACGCGGCTGAAGTTAATCCATAGGTTAATCCAATGTGTCTGTGTCCCTTTGAAATTATTTATGATAATCCATAAACTAAGGTGACCAGATTTTCAAAATTAAAACCGGGGACATTTTGAGTTCTCATTCATAACACTCCGTTCGATGTCTCACTATGGGATGCGCCTCATCGCGGAGCAAACAGAAGCATCAATCTCATTACGCCAATCCTGATTGGCAGGTGATCTTGACATCAGCGTCAGGGAATTCACCCCCTATAAGTAGCTTGCGCCACGACGTATGCGTCATTCAAACACCTCTTCTCGCTTCAGAGCACATGTCTATAGTAGCCGGACAAGCTTAACGGTCCACAGACTGAACCCAAATATCCATTTCGGTTGACGGGCGCTCGCCGGCTACTCCTTCTGCTTTGCAGGAAGACGGTAATACTAACGCCAGTTAGTATTAAAATCGACCTCGCCCTTCTCTTCCCCGGAAAGTAAGGTAGGTCTGATTTTTTTTTAAGCTAGCAACACACCTGTTACTAGCTCGCTCCCTCACTATCGACACCACGGTAGCGAGGACGTTTTTTCTTTTCTCTTCTCCACGGAGGAAGAAAGGATTAAAGGAGCATACTGTCACACCAGTCAGTATTCTCCGGGAATAAAAGACCCACACCGTCCTTTTCTCCGGATTAAGGACAGGGTGGTAGCATCTTTTTTCTCCCATCTTACCTGTTGAGAGCGGGCCCTCTCCATGCCACGAGGCGAACAAGATGGACGCCTCTCTCCCTCACACCAGAAAAGTCAGGGACTCGGTGGCTCGACTCTGCGGCTGCGGGTTGAAGATCTCGGGCGCAGACACACACCAGGTCTGCTTGTCCTGCCTCGAGCTGGAACACGCCCGAGGCGCTATCGACAACCCCGGCTCGTGCGGACATTGTGTCCGCTTCACTGTGAAGAGCCTCCGCCAACGGCTAGCACGCCAAGCTAGCCTGTCGGAGCAGGACCCCCCCATGTCCACTGACCCGCCGGCCGGCAGTCAAGACACGGGGGCGTCCGCCGCAGAGAGTGAACCCCTCTCCGTGTCGGTCTGGGGCTCATTATCTGCGATGGCTACAGAACCGGAATCCCGCGCCCTGGCAGGCCCGGACCCGGTCACGGCAAGACACGCGGGAACGGGACCCCACGCTTTACCGAGCTGGGGCTCCCGGTTAGACCTCACCATGGTCTCACCCGCAGAGGATGTCCTCGAGCTGGACTACGATGAGGACGAAGAGGCGATGAGGACGAAGAGGACGCCTTGGCTTTCCTCCTGTCCGAGTCGGATGAACAGGAAGATGACACCTTCATGTCATCGGCTCAGGCTGCAAAGCCTGGAGCGAGGGCTGCTCTCCCGGGCGATAGCACACCAGCTTCGCCCTGTCTGACCATGGACCTGCAGGCTGTGTGTAAACGCGCTGCGGCCAGACTTGACATCCCGTGGCCTGAAATGGCCAAGGAGACCTCCAGGTCCCGCTACGAAGGGAAACATTTTCCCCAAGCAGCGAGGACGAAGAGGCAACTCCTTCCGGTCTTCCCGGAGATGTTGGATGATGTGTCGGTCTCGTGGAGAGACCGGCCCTTCAGCAACAAGGTCCCAATCCAGGGTGCCTCCTCCCTAGACTGTGACGGAATGGAGAAGCTCGGCCTGCTCCGCATACCGCCCATGGAACCGCTGGTAGCGGCCCACCTCCTACCGAGGATGGGCCTGTCACCAAGCAGGAACCCCACGCTGCCAGCAAAGTCGGACCGATTTCAGTCGACAATGACTGAACGGTCCTACAAAGCTGCAGCGTTGTCCGCCAGGGCCCTGAATGTGTCCTCGCTGCTAACCGCTTACCAAGCGGAGCTCTGCGAGGACCTGTCGGGTAACCTGGGGGCAGCCACTCTGGACGAGATGGCAGCGGTCACGGACATTTGTCTCCGTGTCCAACGCTGCGCCATTCAGGCCACGGGCAAGGCAATGGGGATCGTGGTGGTGCAGGAAAGAGCGAGATGGCTCAACCTCACCAACCTCCCAGACCGGGAAAAGGAGGATGTGCTGGATATTCCCATCGTTCCCGAGGGAATTTTCGGCTCCGCTCTCGCCTCCATGCAAAGGAGGTGTGAGTCGAAAAAGAAGGAGTACGAGGCACTCGCAGCAGCAGTCCTTCGCAGCAGCAGTCCTTCGCAGCAGCAGTCCTTCGCCCAAGCTGCCTCGAACCCTGCTCGGTTTAAAGCACCGAAGATGCAGAGGTCGCAGCCCGCCCTGAGTCCCCAGCCCAGGCTGGAGACAAGGGCGAGCTGGCCTAGAAAATCTCCGGTTCTGGCTGCAGCTCAGGCGCAGCCAACCCAGAATTTCGGCCAGCAGTCGAGGAAGAAGAAGCGAGCGGCGTGACAGCCCCTCCTTCTCCCCTCTGTGACAGAGCTGTCACAAGTCCACGGTTCCCCAGCTCTAAATGTGTTCCCGCCGCCTCGAGAGATGCCTCAACACCATCCTCAAGTCCGCACAAACACATGTCACACATTGGTTGATTTTTCTGTCATAAAACATTTGCCGGCTTCAGGCCGAGGGCACAGCTCAAAAAAATGAAAAGAAAAACAATAAAACCAATAAACAGCCCGTCAACTGTCCCCCTTCTGAGAGCAGCTACGGCATCTCTCAAAAAGGCGGATTACAGGCGGGTCTGTGAAGACACCACCGCCACGCGCATGCGCAGTGCCGGCCGGGGCTTTAAGGGAACCACCGCCACGCGCATGCGCAGTGCCGGCTGGAGTTGTGAAGACACCACCGCCACACGCATGCGCAGTGCCGGCTGGATCTTTAAGGGCACCACCGTCACGCGCATGCGCAGTGTCGGTGGGGATTGTCGAAAAGGGGCACCACTGTGTTCAGACACTAGAGGGCCCCATAACACAACAAATAGAGACTCAGAGGGGAAGCGATGTGACATCCCCACTAGCTCTAAGGAGCATGCAGTGGAAGATGCTCACATCATCTGCTTGGGTTTTCAAGACAGTAACACGGGGCTACAGACTCCAATTCGCTGTCACCCCCCCTCGCTTCTCGGGCATTTTGCATTCGCAGGCCCGAGGAGAGTCAGCCCACATTCTGGAGAGAGAGATTCTCTCAATCCTAGAAAAGAGGGCTATATATATTGTACCCGCCGAGCAGAGTCAGGGCGGCTTCTATTCCAAGTACTTCCTCGTTCCCAAACGGGGAGGGAACGGAATTCGGCCAATACTTGATTTGAGGGCTCTGAACAAATATCTAAAAAGATATAAGTTCAGAATGCTCACTCACACATCTCTGCTGCTGCTCGTGCGACAAAACGACTGGTTTACATCAGTCGACCTGAAAGATATTTCCCAGTATATTACCCACACAGGAAATATCTGAGATTCGCATTTCAGGGGATCTGTTATGAATACAGAGTACTCCCCTTCAGTCTGTCTCTCAGTCCAAGGGTGTTTGTACGATGTACGGAAGCCGCGATAGCCCTGTTAAGACAACAGGGTATTCGCCTGGCGACCTACCTGGACGACTGGCTGCTTCTCGCACAGTCGGAGCAGGAGGCTGTTACGCAGACAAATGTCCTCGTAAAGCACCTGCTCAACCTGGGTTTCATAATAAACACAGAGAAGAGCATGTTGTGCCCCGCGCAGACTACTCTTCCTGGGTTTACGCCTGAACTCTGTGCCCTTTTCAGCTCGCTTGTCAGCAGAAAGAGTGAAAGCTTTCAGAGCTTGTCTCGCTCTTTTCCAGCTGCGCAAACATGTTCTCTTCAGATCATGCCTGCGATTGCTGGGGCTCATGGGTCAGCCATCCTGGTCGTACGACTGGGACGCTTACACATGAGGGAGTTTCAGCGCTGGGTGGCCACCCTAAAACTAAACCCGAGTAGTGTAGGGGTAGGATTAGGGTTAGGATTAGGGTTAGGGTAATGTTGTGAATCGAGTGGCCTGTGTTCGTCGTCCATAACATACGCCTGCCCATATCACAGATTTTTTCAGATTTGTGAACAATATTTGAGATAAATGGTTATTTTGTGTTTATAGAAAATGTTTTAGATCTTTGAGTTCATCTCATGAAAAATGGGAGAAAAAACAAAAGTGTTGCGTTTATATTTTTGTTCAGTGTACTGTATAACAATTTTTCTTCCTGGTCTCTCGCGC
>CM070480.1:6776402-6856657 GCA_036324585.1 Champsocephalus esox | reverse complement strand
CGATACTTTGGATCTCAGTTTCTGATGATATTGGAGAGGAATGACAATAGTTATGTTTCAAGATGCCTTGTGGAAGTTTATCTCTGGAGAAGGAGATAAAAAGGGGGAATTGTAAGGAAATATTTGTATGTATTCATGTTAGCAAACTATGAAGAAGCTTAAAATGGGAAATGATTTGTGTAGAAAACTGTGAGCTGGATTTGGGGTCTGTTGACATGTGGTTTTTGAGGACAAAGGCCAAAGGTCTGGAAGGGAGGCTAGGAGATAATGAAGCTAAGCTACTGTGATTGGGGAAACTTAAGAAGTGAGGTGTTGGAGATATTTGGGCAGCCACAGGCCAAAGGTCTGGAAGGGAGGCTCAGATAACTCCCCCCATTGTTAGCAATGTATAAAACACAGGAACCAGGCTGTGTTCAGGTCTCTTTCCTCTGGCTGGCTCACGTGAGTATCAGGTAAATGTGGGATCCCACAGATAACTGTATTTAATTTGTATTGATTGTATTGCATTGTCATATTACCATTAAAGTGGATTATTGTATAACGGTTACTTGGTAGCATTGGATTCCTTCTTGTATGATAACCAGCTTGTTAGGGACTCGTGGAGATTTGAAAAAGCGGACCAGTTGTCCCTACAAATCTTCAACACTGTGTAGGAAATGCTACATGGGCTGGAAAATAACCTGAAGACGACAACATTTCATACCGTCCTGTCTGGGATCAATGACAGAAATAATGACATTAAATGATACGTAATAAAAGCCATTAGGTACTGCCGTTTACCACTTAAAGCTTTTAGTTTTCGTTCAACTTCCAATCAATCCAAAGCACTGAAAAACTAAGTTTCCTGATGTGCCAACATTAAAGACAATTCTCTATTAGATGATATACATATTCAACTCCACTCTAATGTATGTATTTTAAAAAAAGGAAACTTCATTATTTGTCAATCCTAAATGTATAATTTGTTCGGTATTGAGTGGGAGTTACTGTTCAAATGTTTATTTCAGGGTGTCTTTGCTCTAAAGGGCCCACATTATGCTTTTTGTTACTTACATAATACAGGACTCATTTCAAAAACTGTTTCCCCAATAGACATGGGACAATTTTCAGGAAAAATACTGAAGTTTCTTTTAAGAAGAGTAATGATTTCTTGGGGACCAAATTATATTTATCAAATGTTTGCACTGAAACAGATCTTTTATAAATAAATCATGATTTATATCCTCTCATTCCCGTCTTGAAGGAGCATTTCTTTCCGTTGCATTTTAAATATTTAGGTCTCGGACATTTTGTGAAAGAAAACCCTAAATACAGATTCTATAAATTCTGTCCACTGGTATAAAAGATGACATGTTATTGAACAAAAATAATCCAAGTTTGACTAATGGATTAAAAAAAAACTGATGTTTTACCAGCAGTTCTGTCACATTTGAATATTAAGGACATTTTAAAGCAGAAATACACGAATTATAGTATAACATACTCTCATTAATAAATCTGTTTTCTTTTCAAAACTTTATTTTTAAAGTTTTATTTTATGGCAAAGATAAAAGCTCGATAATCGCCATCTTGTTGACCCCATTGTGGCGAACGTTATCCGTCTCGTTGACCCAGTCGTGGAGAACATTATCCGTCTCGTTGACCCCGTCGTGGCGAACGTTATCCGTCTCGTTGACACCGTCGTGGCGAACGTCATCCGTCTCGTTGACCCCGTCGTATCGAACGTCATCCGTCTCGTTGACCCCGTCGTATCGAACGTCATCCGTCTCGTTGACCCCGTCGTGGAGAACGTTATCCGTCTCGTTGACCCCGTCGTGGCGAACGTTATCCGTCTCGTTGACCCCGTCGTGGAGAACGTTATCCGTCTCGTTGACCCCGTCGTGGCGAACGTTATCCGTCTCGTTGACCCCGTCGTGGCGAACGTTATGCGTCTCGTTGACCCCGTCGTGGCGAACGCTATCCGTCTCGTTGACCCCGTCGTGGAGAACGTTATCCGTCTCGTTGACCCCGTCGTGGCGAACGTTATCCGTCTCGTTGACCCCGTCGTGGCGACCGTTATGCGTCTCGTTGACCCCGTCGTGGCGAACGCTATCCGTCTCGTTGACCCCGTCGTGGAAAACGCCATCCGTCTCGTTGACCCCGTCGTATCGAACACCATCCGTCTCGTTGACCCCGTCGTAGAAAACGCCATCCGTCTCGTTGACCCCGTCGTGGAAAACGCCATCCGTCTCGTTGACCCCGTCGTGGCGAACGGTATCCGTCTCGTTGACCCCGTCGTGGCGAACGTTATCCATCTCGTTGATCCCGTCGTGGCGAAACGTTCTGGTGACGTGATGCCTCAGCTTCCACTTCGTTGGTCGCCATTTGAACTGAAACAAACACCTATCATTACAAACTTCACAGAAATGTAATTTATTTTAGCTTCAAGACTTTGATCCTGTATTTTGTTTTTATGAAAAAATGCCACTCCATCGTGACGTCTGTAGTAAACAGATTATAAAAGACTACAATTACCACGGCACCTTCCTCTAGAAGTCTAAAGTGACAGAGATGGGCAACCTTTATTTTACCGCTCAATTTCCCTTTAAGTTATCAAGTTATACAAGCCTTAACAAAAACAGCATTTGGTAATCTGTTGTAATTTAATTTTAAATAAATCATTTTGAAAATGTTTTTAAAGTTACTAAAACTGTGAAGTAAATTAAGTTGCGTGGCAATATGTCCCTTTATACCTGTACTCTATTACAATTGTTTTTAAAATGGCAAAGTACCTCAAAAGTGTTTTTAATATAGCATCTGTTGACTTTCTTATCCCATGAAGATCAGTAAAAGAGAAAAGACATGACTCACCTTCGCCAGCGTCTCGCTCCAACATGGACTCCATCGACCGGAAAAGTGCAAAGGCTTTATTTAAGGAGATCTCATTGGGAGACAGATCTGTTGAACACAGTATAATTAAAGGTTAGTGTCAGACAGAGAGAAGAAACACTGCATAAAATGAAATGTTTTCAACTCTCAGTCTCCTCTGCAGCTTATATTCACCAGCTGGAAAACCAGAGACTGTGGACAGGAAACATGCTGTTAAATCAAACATTATTCCTTCATCTTCAACACAATTATCAAACAGGTAAATACCTCTGGCCAGACAAACAGTCAGCACACAGACGAGCATCCAAACAGCTGCCATCTCTGCAGTTTTCCCAGAGAGTGTTGCCTGAGCACCAGCCAGCTTTAAAGGAGGGAAACCTCCAGCAGCTGCTGCTGATCAGCACTGATTGTCTCTCTGCACAGAGGAAAACACAATTTATCTGAGATTAAACTCTGAGAATGAGGAGTTTTTCATGGAGCTTGTTGTGCATTTATGACTACTAGAGACCATCATTTTAAATTCACATTAAAGGAATGGTCCACTCATTAGATAATTAATCAAAACTTCAGTATTTAGTGAAACGTTATGTTTAAAACATACCCTGAAGAAATCAGCGATATTCCCCGGTAAATAATGATTTTATAGCTCTTTTTTATCAAAACCTGTATATTCCGTCTGGCCGCCGCCATGTTTGCCATTTTCAGTAGTCACGTGATGGTCGTGACGTCATCCATGCGTTCACTTTGTCAACACATGGAAACATGGCGGAGTATTTCAGTTCGGACTCATCAGCAGAGGAACAAGTTTTGACCAATGTGAAGAGATTGGATGGGGGATTTCAGCCATACATATCAGTATGACAATACGACACCCTCTGTCCTTAGACCCTCACATCGGCTGCGAAGCCGGGATCACAAAGCATCAACGCTCTGCTGGAAAACAGAGGTTCCTGCTGTCCCTTTAATTAATTTACACTGTGCTTCGATCAAGGGGGCCATATTCTCCTCATTTTCAGGTGTTTATCGGTGTGTAGTTGATATGCTTTAAAGAGTCCTCTCCTGCTGATGTTCAGGTGTATATCAGTATGTAGTTTCTCTACTTTAAAGAGTCCTCTCTTGCTGATGTTCAGGTGTATATCAGTATGTAGTGTCTCTACTTTAAAGAGTCCTCTCCTGCTGATGTTCAGGTGTATATCAGTATGTAGTTTCTCTACTTTAAAGAGTCCTCTCTTGCTGATGTTCAGGTGTATATCAGTATGTAGTGTCTCTACTTTAAAGACTCCTCCTGCTGATGTTCAGGTGTGTATCAGTATGTAGTGTCCCTACTTTAAAGAGTCCTCTCCTGCTGATGTTCAGGTGTATATCAGTATGTAGTATCTCTACTTTAAAGAGTCCTCCTGCTGATGTTCAGGTGTATATCAGTATGTAGTGTCTCTACTTTAAAGAGTCCTCTCCTGCTGATGTTCAGGTGTATATCAGTATGTAGTGTCTCTTCTTTAAAGAGTCCTCTCCTGCTGATGTTCAGGTGTATATCAGTATGTAGTGTCTCTACTTTAAAGAGTCCTCTCCTGCTGATGTTCAGGTGTATATCAGTATGTAGTGTCTCTACTTTAAAGAGTCATCTCCTGCTGATGTTCAGGTGTATATCAGTATGTAGTGTCTCTACTTTAAAGAGTCCTCTCCTGCTGATGTTCAGGTGTATATCAGTATGTAGTCTCTCTACTTTAAAGAGTCCTCTCCTGCTGATGTTCAGGTGTATATCAGTATGTAGTGTCTCTACTTTAAAGAGTCCTCTCCTGCTGATGTTCAGGTGTATATCAGTATGCAGTGTCTCTACTTTAAAGAGTCCTCTCCTGCTGATGTTCAGGTGTATATCAGTATGTAGTGTCTCTACTTGAAAGACTCCTCCTGCTGATGTTCAGGTGTATATCAGTATGTAGTGTCTCTACTTTAAAGAGTCCTCTCCTGCTGATGTTCAGGTGTATATCAGTATGTAGTGTCTCTACTTTAAACTGTCCTCCTGCTGATGTTCAGGTGTATATCAGTATGTAGTGTCTCTACTTTAAAGAGTCCTCTCCTGCTGATGTTCAGGTGTATATCAGTATGTAGTGTCTCTTCTTTAAAGAGTCCTCTTCTGCTGATGTTCAGGTGTATATCAGTATGTAGTGTCTCTACTTTAAAGAGTCCTCTCCTGCTGATGTTCAGGTGTATATCAGTATGTAGTGTCTCTACTTTAAAGAGTCCTCTCCTGCTGATGTTCAGGTGTATATCAGTATGTAGTGTCTCTACTTTAAAGAGTCCTCTCCTGCTGATGTTCAGGTGTATATCAGTATGTAGTCTCTCTACTTTAAAGAGTCCTCTCCTGCTGATGTTCAGGTGTATATCAGTATGTAGTGTCTCTACTTTAAAGAGTCCTCTCCTGCTGATGTTCAGGTGTACATCAGTATGTAGTGTCTCTATTTTAATTCAAACCTGGCATACATTGATATATCTGTGAGCCCCTTGCAGTTTTACAATAGTTTGGATTTTACCAGAACTGATTTTAAGACTGGTTCATTTCACTTTGCACATACAGTAAACAAGGTTTTCATTTACTCTCTGCTTCAGAAATATCATTGTGCCCTGTAAATCCTAAGCGTGCAAATAGTGTTACAATATAAATGCAGATGTACATACCTCTTACTGCGTAAAGGAGGATAACATATCCTCCCGTCAGCCTCTCTGTTGAATCAGCAGGTATATCATGGGAAATACGGTATGTCACTAAGTCTTTATACTTAAACAATAGGATGTGGTCTTTGTGTCTGTACTGTCTGTGGTACAGTTGTTTCAGACAGATACGCTGTTGAAAACCAGCCTGGTTTCCTTCCTTTTTTAGTAAGTATCCAAAAGCAAGGCATCAGTACAGCAGTGTTTCGATCACCTATTGATTTAGTATCTTTAATCAGACTTAAAATTGACCTATCATGCTATATTTGAATAATATATTGTAGGGCCCTACCTATATAAAACATGTCTGTGAAGATTATTTTCAAAATACCAAACAGATCATGCATTTTAGCCATGCCTCATTTCGCTCTATTTGCTGTATTCCAGCCCTGTTTTTCCAAGGGCTGATTCTGTGGCAAATGAGCTGCAGCTGACCACGCCCCCTTGCAAAGGAGGGGGGTGAGGCACGAGCATCATGTTACCATGCTGTTACCATGCTGTTACCATGCTGTTACAATGCTGTGACCATACTGTTACCATGCTGTTACCATGCTGTTACCATGTTGTTACCATGCTGTTACCATGCTGTTACCATGCTGTTACCATGCCACGGCAACCTCTCATTCCCCTGATTGGTGGAGAGTTGCCCATATAGGCGGAGCTCCTCGTCACTGACGTCAGACTAATTTCAAATCTGTATCAGTCTGTATCAGATCCGTTGCAGCCCCGTTTTTAGAGATTTGGGTATGGAGGAAAATAGAGAGGGTTGTGTGTTCTGATGCTGCGTGAGTTCCCCGACACGCCGGGGACACATATTCATGTATAAAAGACATAAAAAAGTGTATTTTTGCATGATCGGTCCCCTTTAAATGAAGAGTGTGTCTTCCCAGGGTGTTTTTCCTCTTCACAGTTTTAAAACATGAATCACGCTAAGTCTCCAAGTTAAACTGAAGAACTTATTCCTGCTATGGTTTTGCAAACGATGCATTCACTTGTTTAAACATAGTAAATGGGTGACTCACAGCTGGACATGGGCATCCTTAAAGCCCCACTGATCCTAAAAACACGAACGAACACAGTGCATGGTGGTTTTATTGTGAAAAATCATCATTAATGTTAGAGCCAGTATTTAGTTTTCTATAAACAAAAATGCCACTTAATCGTGACGTCTGTTGTCAACACAGTATAAAAGACTACAACTCCCACGGCGAGGAACCGTTTTCAACCGTTCAACTACCATTTAAGTTACCAAGTTATACAAGCCTTGACTTAAAATGAAAGCAAGAAAGAATACATAAGTTGTTTGTTATTTTATTTGAGTTCTGCCTCTTTTGTTTTGACTATTGAAAAGGCCTGTTTTCTTTTATGTGTACAAAGTTTGGTATTTGTTTTTGAGAATTGCACAATATCATAGCAACTCATCAACTGTGAGTAACACAAGTATAAAGGAAAGAAAACGAGTTAGAAATGTTTGTTTAAGGCGTCTAGTGGCTTGATGGAAAATAAGGAAGGAAGCCACGACAGTTAGATCTGCTCTTCACCTGTAGTAATATGGTGTGAGGTGCAGGGTGTGCACGGATCTCAGTAGAAGTGTGACGAACCAACCTGTCTTTCTGATTCTTCCAGAAACTCTTATTAAATCCTGTTTTTATTTAAAGATGTACCCCTGCCCTCTACACCTTATATTTTTGAACACACTGTGATGGAAATGTCCAGATGTGTGTGAGAAATCCTGTGTTTTAATAACTTGCAAATAACAAACTGCTGCTGTCTTATAAATGATGCCTGATGACGACTGAACTGGATCTGCTGACGTTTGATTTTTAGTGTTAATATCAATATAATTCATACAGAGAATATTCAGCCAAGCTTAACATAGACATTTTAAATGTGTATTTATTAACTCTCACTTGATACAAATGACACAGTAGACAGTTACATTACAGACGGACAACCTAACATATTGGTCTCTTGGAAAACAGCAAGATTACTTTTCCAAAAGCTAATAAAAAGGATTAAAATTAAACTCAGGTACATTTGTATAGTTGTTTACACTTTAGACTCTATAACAATTACAAAAGAGAAGGAAACCAATAACAGTCCCATTTTCAAGACGTACTGTCTGATTAAACATTGAAGCACAATCTATGATGAGGTTGAAAGAAGAACTTAAACATTGTTCAAAAGAGGATGAAGCAAGTTACAGATATTTATAAAGGATACTAAGAAGAACAGCTGTGAGGAAGAGAATGAGGAACTGGTTTAACCTTCATTTAACAACAAGGAGTAAAATGTAAGCATCATTTTAGAAATACAAAAATAACACATCGTATATAAATATTTGGAAAGGTGGAATTAATGGATTAATATGAGGATTACAATTCAACAATAAGTAAGGCGTTTGAAGAATCAAACTGTGTGTGTATGTGTATGTGTGTGTGTGTGTGTGTGTGTGTGTGTGTGTGCGTGCGTGCGTGCGTGCGTGCGTGTGTGTGTGTGTGTGCGTGTGTGTGTGTGGACTAGCATTACTATACTTGTGGGGACCTAAATCTGTTTACACAGTCACGTGTGGAGACTCGCCTCCCTCATGGGGACAAAATGGAGGTCCCCATAAGGGGAATCATTAATTTTAGGGTGAAGACTTGGTTAGGGTTAGGTATGTGTTGGTTATGGTTAAGGTTAGGATAGGTCTCCAGGAATTGCATGTAAGTCAATTTAATGTCCCCTGAAGTGATGGAAACATGGTGTTTGTGTATGTTTGTAATGATGCATGTGTTATGCAAATTCTCTCTTTGTTTCTTTTTTCCCAATCTTACTTTTATCGTGACATTTTCACTATACAATATATACACATTGAAGGATTGCTGCAGATATGATAAGTAGTTAGCATGTGTGTAAAATGATACGGGGTAACTCATCTGGTTATGTTGTGGGGACTTAAATCTGTTTTTACACTCACGTGCGGGGACTCGCCTCCCTTATGGGGACATAAGGAATTTTACCATTAATTTTAGGGTGAAGACTTGGTTATGGTTAAGGTTAGGATAGGTCTCCAGGAATTACATGTAACTCAATGTAATGACCCCAGAAGTGATGGAAGCATGGTGTGTGTGTGTGTGTGTGTGTGTGTCAGGGTTTCCGCTAGGATTTTTTCTCGCCCGTCAAATGTTCGGGCAGAATTTATTTTACCGGACTAATTTGAAACTTACCGGTCATATTTCAATAATAATAATAATAGTTGTGTAGCAGAGTTTCCGTTAGCAGGTAATTACCGGACTATGAGCAGATATGCTTCAGTTTAAAACTCAGTTCACGGGGCTCATTTTTATATTGCTTCAGTTTATAATCGTAACAGATCGAAAAATTCAGATTCATTTTTCAATAAATGATTCCATAATTATTACATTCAAACAAACTACTTGTAGTAGATAACGTACATTATTCAGAAGTTTACATCAAATTTGAATAATAACACGGGAGAAACGGAGCCTCTCTTTTCCCCTCTCCCTCCCTCTCTCTCCTGACAGCCCGTCAGTTTCTCACGCAGCCCGCTAAACAGAGGGCGGGGCTTCAGGTGCTCATGCAGAGCTGCGTGTCTCGGTCAGACTCAGCAGCTGATCTGATCTCTCTCTCGCGTCCGGTTACACTTCACTCGCGTTTATGTCCATATCGATCAGATCCAGCTCTCCTGATCAGCCTTTATAGAGAGCACCGATCAAACTATTAAGAGTGAATATCGGCCGATAATGACCGGCGGCCGATCGATCGGAGCCTCCCTAATTATTACCAGACATTTTGACCGTCAGGTTTTGAATTTACTGATTTTTTTATAAATGTTACCAGCTAAAAACCGGTAATTACCGGCTAACGGAAACCCTGGTGTGTGTGTGTGTGTGTGTGTGTGTGTGTGTGTGTGTGTGTGTGTGTGTGTGTGTTGTGCAAATATTGTCTTTGTTTCTTTTTCCCCCAATTTTACTTTTATCGTGACATTTTCACTATAAAAAATATACACATTGAAGGATTGCTGCAAAAATGATAAGTAGTTAGGATGCTAAATGTAAGCTGATGCACATTTCTGTTTGCACCCCCACTCTAGCAGTAAAGTGTGTGTATATACTGTATACTGTTCATTAAAATAAACAGTTTACTCCAGCTCCTGCTACATGTTGTTGTTTACTTCTTTCACTCCTACCTACTGCTACTTAACACCATGGAAACTTGAGGGTAAATGTTTCCTCTTCAATGTTTCATCCAGGTGAGTCTCCCTCTGGTTTGATGCATCTAAAATAAATCATGTAAAGTTCTGGTGAGTTATTTCTCAGGAAGTTGTTTTGGGTTTGTTTTCATACATACAGCTGAGTGAGAGCTGGCTGACCTTCACACCAGGTCCTCCTGCTCCCCTGGTTCTTCTGTCTGTTCTGCAGAGACCATGTTCAGGTCTGAGACGTTCTCATACACAGGACAAGGGTCTAACTGATGGAGAGACAACGAGCGGAGAGTCAGAGGCCATAATTTGAGAGAAATACAATTATATTTTATATTAAACCAAAATTAGGAAACCAAGTAATGTGTGATGTGTGACCTCGCTTATTAACAACAGGTAATAACCAGTTTCTAGAGTAGGATCTGTCAATGTGGAAATACACATTGGTAGTTCCTTTAACCAGTTTAGCCCTAAGCCTGTTTTTCAGGTCTCAGGCTCGAAAATGACATTCCCAGAACAAATACCCATATCTTCCCTTCTAAAAGGGTTAAATTAATAATCTGTGTTCTCAAAGTAATGATAAACCTGGGAGTTGGATGTAGACAAATCAGAATCAATATAGATGTTTTTATTTTAAAGAAAATTCAGATTGAACATGGTAAAAAACTGTAAATTATAGTGTCCGTCCAAAACATATTTTGTACTTATAGTGAAAACTACCCTTGGATGATGGGTTAGTAGACTAAAAGCTTTAGGAATCCAAAGTACAACATATAATAAGTACCCTGTATCAAGATTGATGCAAAACAAGTGATATTTGACCTTTTTAGAGAGATTTAGCAAAAAAAACCTCTCCTGGGGCCATTTGAGTGTATTTTCCTTATCTCTGGCCCCCCTTGCTGGATTTTGACATGTGACATCTCTTTCTGACCGTCAGAGCCAATAGAATCGAAGGGGAATCGTCCCTCACACACTCATGTTAAAAAGAAAAAGGCGTCTTCGTGCAAATTCCATAGTGAAGCTGTCCTCCACGATGTGAAACGATGGGTTGAGATGTGCAGCAAAGATAAATAATAAGGTTTTGTGAGTGAATTTCGGTGCAGTCATCTGTTAGCATTTTTCGCTCGCTGCTAATTCAGAGGCTCAGCATTAGCATTGTGGGGTTTTTTTTGAAAACAAATTAAAATGATCAGTTAGATGTTAGTTTCTTTCCGTTACATGGATATAAAACATTCATAGTTTATTACATGAACATGCCCTCAGACACTGTTTCCTGCAAGATATTGCAGGAGGCCCCCGGAACCGGGGTCTCTCGGGCTTAACAGGTTAAGAACGTAGTTACTAAGGTAAATGCACATTTTCAAGATGACCCTATTTAACAACAGCTAATAACCAGTTGCTGGAGCACGATCTGTCACTGTCTCACCTCCACAGTCTCTATGGGTTCATTCGCTTCAGTGGTGGAGCTCACAGCCTTCTTCTTCTTCCTGAATTTAATCCAGAAAAAAAAACTGATTTATGAATAAAAGGATCATAAAAAAACATTTTTGAGAGTCAGTACACAGGGGAACATATCAATGCTGGATATGATTATGTATTTGCAGAGTTACCTCATCCAGAGACAGACAAGGAGCGGAGGAACCAGCACCAGAACCACCAGAACCAACCTGGTGATGTTCATGATCATATGGGATTTATCTAGAAATGGAGGTAAACAGTTGTGAGATCATTTACTGGAACATACTTTAACTGGAACCTTGAACAAAAACAAGCCTGTTTGCTTTCAGTGAATGTTGGAACGAGGTACCCATCAACACCAGAACAGCAGAAAGGTCACACAACTTGCGTCGTAGACTGAAAAACAAATATGTTCCGACTGCACGATGGCATTAATATAAAACAAATGTATATTTAAAAAACGTCCTATTTCTGTATTCTTAAAATAGTTTGGCTTCTTTGAACCGAGGTTGGACTGTGAGGAGTTTGAAAAAGCAGCATTTAAAACAAAAATGTTGACTTTAATTAAATGTATTATGTCAACATATTTCACATAACTGTATCAGGATAATTTAATGCAATAATGTTACATTGAAATTCAAAATAATAGGTTCACCTTAATATATGTGGTTCTAACTACCTAATACAGTTATTTGACCTTTGTTGACATAATACATTAAATTAAATTCAACGGTTCAGTTTTTTCCGTTTGCATACGTGACCGGAAGTCTTCTCCCTCTGTGCCGCTGCTTGGCACCAGGCCAGCGCATCAATTGTGCGCACCGGCTATTTAAGCTGAGGTGCCAAACTTGGTCCCTCCCATTTCCGCTTCTCCTGTGGCGGCTGCAGCCTGGCGTGGTAACGCAAATTGTTTGGCGTGGCAGCATTCATGTCCTGCTCTCTACCGGACAGGTAAAGCACTGTGCAGTCTGTCATTTATTCATGGTCACGAGCTACACACTGCTGACACTTTCCCATCTTAGCGCAGCTGACGTCGTTAGAGGAGGCATTTGCCCCGCCAGAGGCTCCGTGATAGCAGCGTTGCACACTGTTGGTGAGTGCCGTTGTCTGCTCTCTTTAAATCTGCTGCATAGTTCCCCTGCCTTATCGATTATTTATGTCACAGCGGGATTTGGCCGTGGGATTTGCAGGTCTCATTCCCTCCCTTGTCGGCTCTGTGGCTGCGCCTGGCTGCACGGGGTGGTACGTATGAGCCCCCCCCCCATAGTGTAAGTTAAACCGTCACTTTCATACAGATTTTGTAGTAATTCTAATCCCCATTCCAGGGGTGTTCTAACTATTCTCCCTCCCCACCTTTGGCCATCATTCCCGTCCCGTGCTGCTGTTTTGGCTCTCCGTGAGTTTTGGGCTCTCTGTGAGCTTCGCTCGTCGCTGTGGCTCGTCGCTGTGGCCAGGCCCAGACTGCTTGCTCTGGCCTGTTGCTGGAGCCGTTCTTGGCGTCAGGGAATTGTCCATTACATTTGCTTTAATTTGATTGAATTTGTTTATTCCTTGCAGTCCTTTACATTGGCTTTAATTTGGTTGAATTTCTTTATTTATTTGTTGTTTACATTCATTCAGATTTGGTGTATTTTGTTGTTTCCTTTTGTTTATCCTTTTGTCAGAACTATAACATTTCATCCTGTGCCGGATAGGTGCTGTGGGCCTGAGGCGGCACACTCCCTGGTGGTGGCAGTGGTTTTCTTCACGTATTCGTTTTGAGTGGTGTGCAGTGTCACGGGTGATTTATTTTGGACCCCTTACTCCCCTTTTTCTTAACTGCCGCCGTGGTAAGCCAAGCCCTGTCCGTTTCCCCAAAGTGGGTATTTTATTCAAATGTATTGTGTGTGGTGTTTTTAGATATTTTGTAAGTTATAAATAAAACTGTATTCCGACCCTTAAAACTGTCTCTGCCCGTGGTGTAAAACAAACCTGATTGTTCTTATCAGCATTAGACCTTTATAATTTCCTGGGGGCGAAACTCCCCCAGGTGGCGTTGTTCGCAACCGACTCCTAACACCTACCCTCGCCACACCACCACACATACAACTCCTAAAATCTCCTGAGGCTGCTCAGTGAATTTTATCCAACTGATAGGCGAGAATAGCTGAGGGAAGTTTGTAGTTATGATCAGTAAAATATCCCCCTGTTGATTAGAATGAACTGTTTCACTCACATTTCACTTCAATAAACAACTTTTCCGATGTCCTCCTCCCCAGCTTGTTCTCAGCTGAACAGAAATACTCTCCAGAGTCAGAGGCCTGCGTAGAGCTGAAGACAAACTGATGTTCTTCATTCAGAATAGAAGAGTATGAAGTTTCATTCTTGTACCAGGTGTAGTTAGCTGCTGGGTTAGCATCACTGCTACAGGTCAGCGTCACTGAACTGCCCTCCTCTATCTCAGCAGAGGGACTCACTGACACAGAGGGAGGCTTTGGAGCATCTGGAGGAAATGTGGTAACAAAACTCAGTCATAAAATAATAGAGCTGAAAAAGTAGTAATGATCAGTACAACCTTCCCATGCCATAAATGGACAGATTCAACCTTTAAATAAGTTTGACTTACATTTCACATCAATAAAGTAATTTTCAGATGTCTTCCTCCCCAGCTCGTTCTCTACTGTACAGAAATACTCTCCAGAGTCAGAGGAATTGATGGAGCTGAAGACAAACTGATGTTCTTCATTCAGAATAGAAGAGTATGAAGTTTCATCCTTGTACCAGATGTATTTAGCTGCTGGGTTAGCATCACTGCTGCAGGTCAGAGTCACTGAACTGCCCACCTCTATCTCAGCAGAGGGACTCACTGACACAGAGGGAGGCTTTAGAGCATCTGGAGGAGAAAAGGTGTAGAAATACAACTGTGAATGTATAACTAACGATAATGACAAAGTGAAAAAACGTTTAAAGAGTCCCTGTTATGCTTTTGGGGTTTTCTCTTTCCTGTAGTGTGTCATATAGATTTGAGTGCATGCAAATGGTCTGCAAAGGCTAAAATCCCTGTGCTCCTCCAGAGGGAGTTTCTCTCCCTCAGGGAGAGCGCCAGCACTCCAACACATTGTACGTGATAGACTGAGGGGCGGGACATATCTAAGCGGTTGACCAATCACAACAGAGCCGGCCAGCTAACCAATCAGAGCAGACTGGGCTCTGGTTTCAGACAGAGGGTGAAAAGAGGTGCTGCAGCACAGGCAGTATGAGAACAATAAAGAGCTTTTTGAACATTAAAGTATGGAGACATGTCCCACAGTAAAGAGAAAAAATACAATTATGAACCTGAGAATGAGCATAAAATGCCCTCTTTAAAACAGTGCAGTGAACTCACACACTGAAGGAGAACGGTGATTCTCTTGTCCATTTAAAGCACAGGAATAGATGTCTGCTGAACTAAAGTTGACTAAACCAGAGTAAGATATTCCTGTCCGAAGTTCCTCTCCATTCTTGTACCAGATGTAGGAAGTATTATCAGGTACATGACAGCTGGTCTGACACTTCAGCTCTGCCTGGTCTGAATACGCTCTGCTCACCTTCAACTGGAGATTTGGATTTGTGAAGAAGAAACAGGAACGACAAAACTCTCAATATGCGTGCAAAAACCACTAAACATTTGGAAATATAAAACATGAGTGTTACCTGTGACAGACAAAGTGACTCCAGGTGAACCAATATATGATCCACCTTTTCGGATGATTATCCTGAACTTGTACTGAGCTGAGTCGCTCTCTCTCAGGTTTCTGATTCTCAGAGTGCAGATGTTGTTTTCACAGTGATCCTCCACACGACCTGCATACTCTGAGTCTGTTTTCAGATCTACAGGTTCACCACCTTCCTTTTTAGTAAACCAGAACGCTTTCTCGACTCTGGTAAACCACACTTTGAATGGGTATGTGTAGGTGCATCTCATTTCCACTGTTGATCCTTTCACTGCACAGATCTCAGTAGAAGAGTAAGTCACTCCCCAGTCATCCTGACCCTGAACCACTGAAACACAGAGCACATCAGAAGCTATAATCAGACTCATATCAACATCAAGAGACACATTTTCGTTGGTGAAGCTGCTTAGTCCACATTTCTCACAACTACATATTCTCCCACGCCATCAAAGTAAAATATTGTTATAGCGCTAACCTTTTGGATAAAAACGATGACTGTTTTACTGCAGATTTATATTACATCACATTACATTTAGCTGACGCATTTATCCAAAGTGACTTACAATAAGTGCATTCGACCAAGAAGATACAAACTAGAAGAAAACAGAATCATATAAGTACATCAGGTTTCAAAGAGCCAAACATTTCATGTGCTACTCAACTGGCTTTAGATAAGCCAGCCCTTTATTAGTATATAAGTGCTTTGTTAATAATTGTAATGCTCAAAGTGGAGTTGAAAGAGATGAGTTTTCAGTCTGCACCAGAAGGTGTGTAAGCTATCTGCTGTCCTGATGTCAATGGGAGCTCATTCCACCATTTTGGAGCCAGGATAGCAAACCCACGTGTTTTTTCTGATGGGAACTTGGGTCCCCCTCGCAGTGCGGGTGCAGCGAGTCGTTTGGCTGATGCAGAGCGGAGTGCACGTGCTGGGGTGTACGGTTTAACCATGTCCTGGATGTAGGAAGGGCCAGATCCATTCGCAGCATGGTACGCAAGTACCATTGTCTTGAAGTGGATTCTAGCAGTTACTGGAAGCCAGTGGAGGGAGCGGAGTGGTGTGGGAGAACTTAGGAAGGTTGAAGACCAGACGAGCCGCTGCATGCTGAATGAGATGCAGAGGTCGGACGGCACATGCCGGTAGACCAGCCAGGAGGGAGTTGCAGTAGTCTAGGCGTGAAGTGACGAGAGCCTGGACCAGAACCTGCGTGGCTTTCTGGTTCAGCTGGGGACGCATCCTCCTGATGTTGTAAAGCGTGTATCTGCAGCAGCGGGTTGTAGCAGCGATGTTTGCAGTGAAGGACAGGTTGTTATCTAAGGTCACACCCAGATTCCTTAGAGTCTGAGTCGGGGAAACAACAGAGGGGCCGATGTTGATTGTTAGGTCAATAGTGGGACAATCTTTTCCTGGAAGGAAAAGCAGTTCAGTGGGTTGAGTGTGGGTTTCTTTAGGAGAGGGTTTAGGAGAGGGTTTACTCTTGCCTCCTTGAGAGTGTTTGGAAAGTGATCAGAAGTTAGAGAAGTGTTGATGAGATGGGTGAGAAGCAGTAGAATATCAGGAGGGATAGTTTGAAGGAGGTTTGATGGTATAGGGTCCAAACCTTTTTTCAAAGTAGTTAACAAAGTCGCTTGGAAAATAGTTTTTTTGGAATTGGAATAGGAAGAATGGATCTTATCTTGAAAGAAAGTGCTCTTTACCTGAGAGATCGAAGAAGAGAAAGAGGAGAGGAGAGCTTGATAGGTTAGGACAGGGGTCGGCAACCCGCGACTTTCGAGCCGCATGCGGCTCTTTAAGCCCTCTACTCTGGTTCCCTTGAGCTTAGACAAAAATAAGAAGGAATTACAAATATTTGTAGGACTTTTTATATTTTGTTGCACAGTTGATAATATTTAGTATCTTGTATTTTGAGGTGATACTGTGACACATAAAACAATTAAAAAACGGTTTTAATTAGGTCAACTAAAATATGCGTCATATCCTGCTACGGTCCCGCGCCACCGCCTTTTCTTGCAGGTGGATAACCTGACCACGGCTCGATGAGCGAACTCTGGATAAATCAAATAGAAGTATCGGAGACACACAGAGGGTTTACTTCCACGTGGACAGAGTTATCTGCTTTCACAGCAAACGATGCTGGCTAACCGGGATGTTTGATATGTGGAGAGAAGTTCTCAAAGGTGCTGCAGCCTTTACATATTGAGGAACAACACGGGAGAGGAAGACAGCTGACGATCTTCAGTCATGATTCAATCAGTAAACTCTTTTTAGGGTGCAGCTATATGTTTTATTTATTTCAAAGTGGGCCCATTTTAATTATATTCATTTTCTTCAAATGTACAGAGGACTCCCCAAGTACTGTGTTGATTATTTTAAAGTTGGCTTATGTATTTATTTTTCATTCTCCTTATAAGAGTTATTTGTTTATTATTAGAGGTAACATGTTTTCTATAACAAATACTAAATGCAAAAAAACTGTAGATTGTGTCTATGATGTAACAACATATACGGGAAATAATTTGCTTGGGTATTCAACCTTTGACACAGTTCATTATTTTCTCCTCTCACTGTCTCCTTTCCCACGTCTGTGTTTGTGTGGGCGTGGTGGCTGTCACTCCTGGCTCCCTGCTCAAACCTCCACCTGCTGTAATCAGCTGTGCACCATCCCCTACTACACACCTGATTTCCATTAGCATTTACAAATGCCATATCAGCGGAGGCTCCACAACCTGTCAGCGCCAGATCGTTGTTGAACCCACAGTGGTAAAACTCTCAGCCTTCTTAGCCTTAGCATTATTAGCTATTTTCGTGTTCTTCTTGTGGTCCAAGATCACTCTCCGGCCGCCGTGCTGTCATCACCAGCCGCCATTTACAGCCGGATTACTCTCCACGCTCCTCCACCTCAAAATAAATATTTTTCCAACACTGCCTTGTCCTGCGTTTGGGTCCTCTCGGAAAACGTAACAGAACGATCTGGCCAGTATGGACCCAGCGGACACAGGCCACCGGTCAAAGACTGTGGACGAACTCAGCCAAGCCCTGGCCAGTGAAGGCGCTCTCGTGGGGCATCACGAGGCGGTTCTCCGTGAAGTAGTGGAGACTCTCCGGAACCTTTCCACTAACGTACAAAGGATCGGCATGCAAGCAAAACTGCTCACATCACAGTCTTCTCCCCCGCAGCCCGCTGCACAGCCGCAAGCCCCTCCCCCCCTCCTGCCGCACCTCTCCATCAGCTACGAGAGGCTGTCATTCACACACCGGAGCGATACGCTGGAGATTTGGGTATTTGTAGAGCCTTTTTGTTCCAGTGTCCATTAGTTTTTGAGCAGCAGCCTAGTACTTATCATACAGATGGGTGTAGGGTAGCATATATAATGAGTCTGTTGAGGGGGAGTTCTTTAGATTGGGCTACAGCTGTTAGGGAGAGCCAGCCACACATTTGCTGGTCATATGAGACTTTCATTTCCGAAATGAAAAAAGTTTTTGATCACCTGGTACGGGGGAGGGACGCTTCCAGGCGCCTTATTTCTCTCCGGCAGGGCTCCCGTAGTGTAGCCGAATTTTCAGTTGAGTTTAGAACAGTTACTGCTGACTCACGCTGGAATAACGAGTCATTGCAGGATGTTTTTCATCAGGGGCCGAACAAAGCAATTAAAGATGCGCTAGCTGCTAGGCATGATCCAGTCAGCTTGGATAATTGAATTGCCACAGCCATCAAGATTGATAATTGCCTCAGAGAGAGACGTAGGGATAGGAATAGCCGTCACCCCAATCTACTCCTCACCTGATCCCCAAATTGGCACTGCCACTACCCCAATCTCCAGATCTTTCCCGACTCCCTACTCAGTCTCATCCCCTGAAGATGAGCCCATGCAAGAAGGAAGGGCCCGCCTCTCACCATCTGAGCGTGCTAGAAGGATCCAGGCTGGGGAATGTGTTTATTGCAGCCAAACCAGTCATCTCGTTTCCTCCTGTCCTAATCTGCCAAAAGGTCAGGCTCGTCAGTAGCTGTGGGGATTCTGGCGAGCCCTTCCTCCTCTCTCAACCCCCGACCCAGAACGCAGCTAGAAGCCGTGCTTTGCTGCAACCAACAGTCCCTACCCCTACTTGCCTTTGTGGACTCGGGGCGGACGAGAACTTTTTGGACATGGACATTGCAGCTCAGGCAGGAATTTCCTGCGAAGTGTTAGATTCGCCTCTTAATGGTAATGCTCTAAATGAAAAATTCCTGGCCCAAGTCACTCACCGCACCAAGCCAGTAAATCTCATTCTGTGTGGAAACCATCGTGAGTTTATTCAGTTTCACCTAATTTTCTCACCTCATGCCCCCATGGTGTTGGGCCATCCCTGGTTAAGAACACACAACCCCCAGATTGATTGGGTAACTGGCAAAATCATTAGTTGGAGTTTTTTTTGCTTATCCTCTTGCCTGCAGTTTGCCCTACCGCCAGCAGAGGCCGCCTCTCCATCACTCAAGATCGAGGCGCCTGACCTGTCATCTGTCCCCACTGAATATAATAACCTAGGAGAGGTGTTCAGTAAACAGCGAGCTCTTTCTCTTCCTCCTCATCGACCCTACGACTGTCCCATTGACCTCCTTCCCGGGGCCCCTCTGCCTTCCTCACGTCTGTTCAACCTGTCTCGCCCTGAGAGAAAATCCATGGAGAGTTACATCCATGACTCCCTGGCTGCCGGTGTCATTCGCCCATCCTCCTCCCCGGTCGGTGCTGGTTTTTTCTTCGTGTCCAAGAAGGACCGCTCACTGCGGCCCTGCATTGATTACAGGGGTCTTAATGCCATCACTGTAAAAAACAAATATCCATTACCCCCTCATTATTTCCGCCTTTGAACCCCTCCAGGAAGCCACGATTTTTTCCAAACTGGACCTCCGCAATGCCTACCACCTCGTCAGAATCCGAGAAGGGGACGAGTGAAAGACGGCCTTTAACACACCACTCGGTCACTTTGAGTATCTGGTGATGCCTTTTGGACTGACAAATGCCCCAGCAGTCTTTCAGTCGATGGTGAACGATGTGCTCCGTGACCTCCTCAACCTCAACTCCAGGATCACTCTCCGGCCGCCGTGCTGTCATCACCAGCCGCCATTTCCAGCCAGATTACTCTCCACGCTCCTCCACCTCAAAATAAACCTTTTTCCAACACTCGGAAAACGTAACAGTGACACACCACCTGTCTTGTCAACTCTCCAGCCGTAATTCCAAATAAACCGTCAGTGTTTGACGTCAAAGCTCCAGCTCTTCTCGTGTCTCTCTGAGTCCTGACTCTCCATTGCTACAGAAGTTTCCCTTACAACAACTTTATAAGCTATCAAGCTATCAAATATGTTTTGCGGCTCCAGGCAAAACAAATTGGTGGAAAAGGGGGCAAAATGGCTCTTTTGGTCAAAAAGGCTGCAGACCCTGGGTTAGGAGGTCGTCAGGGTGTTTGGATTTCCACCATTTCCGCTCAGCTGCCCTAAGGACGGTTCTATTAGCATGCAGTGCGTCATTTAGCCAGGGAGCAGGAGGGGACTGGCGAGCCTGCCGAGTTGTGAGAGGACAGAGAGAGTCCAGAGAGGATGAGAGAGTAGAGAGGAGAGTTTCTGCAGCAGAGTTTGGAGGCCGGAGTTGGAACGAGTCAGAGGAAGGGAGGGCTGAGAGCACCGATGAGGCAAAGGTAGAGGGGGAGAGGGAACAAAGGTTACGGCGGACAGGTGCAGGATGAGAAGAGATTAGTTTGTTATGTTTGGAAAGGGGTAGAGAGAATGAAATGAAAAAGTGATCTGAGGTGTGAAGCGGGTTTACAGAGAGGTTAGAAGTAGCGCAGTTCCTTGAGAATATGAGATCGAGGACATTGCCAGCTTTATGAGTTGGTGGGGGCGGAGACAGTGAGAAAGCAAAGGCGGTTAACAGAGATGGTAGTTCGTCTATTTTCCCCGTCTGGAGGTTGAAGTCTCCGAGAAGTACAGCGGGAGGGCCAGTTTCAGGGATGTGTGAGAGGAGATTATCTAATTCCTCCAAGAAGTCCCCCAAGGCGCCTGGTGGACGGTAGAGAACAACAATGGTTCATTGTATAGGATGGGTTACTGTGACGGCATGGAATTCAAACGTGGAAGGAGTGAAGTTAGGTAGCTTGTAGGGAAAAGCTCCATTTGGGAGAGAGCAGGAGACCAGTGCCACATCCTCTGCCAGTGGGTCTGGGTCAACCCGATATCACGTGAACATGTAACGATTTATCATGTTGGGAGACGTGAATATGTCACAATTTCGTCCCTTCAAACGTGACAGTTACACGGTATCGTTAACCAGTGGAGAAATAACCGGAAATGCCAAGCAAATGCTACCCCGACGTAATGATTTATTTTGTAATAGTCACACTCGATTACGCCGATTTTATTGTTGCCCCAGCTGGTCAACACCTCTTTTAGCAGAAACAAAGGCTACATTAATGTATTAAATCGATTTGTGTGGATGTGGAACCTGAAACAGACGTAGGCAAGATCCTCAGCTCGATGATTGGATGGTTTAGCCGCAATGCATGCTGGGATTTGGTGTTTATGTGATGTCAAATCTGAAAACGTTTTTTAAAAATAAAATAATACTTTATTACAAGTGTGCTTGCTTTTCTCTTTCAAAGTCATCACATAACGGCATTGTACTACACGGTTCGGCTGAGAGAATTACGGCAGATATGTAATATTTTATGCAGCCGAACCGTGTATTACAATGCCGTTTGTTTCTGCTAAAAGAGGTGTCGACCAGCTGGGGCAACAAGAAAACCGGCATAATCGAGTGTGACTATTAAAAAATAAATCATTACGTCGGGGTAGCATTTGTTTGGCATTTCCGGTTATTTCTCCACTGGTTACCATGGGTTAACAATACCGTGTAACTGTCACGTCTGAAGGGACAAAGTTGTGACATCTTCACGTCTGCCAGCATGGTAAATCATCACATATTCGCGTCTTGCCGTGATACCGGTCTGGGTGTATAGGAGAAGGAATATGCTGTGGAGAGAGCTGCAGGGGTGGATGTGTTGGATGGAGTAATCCAGGTCTCAGTGATGCGGCTTTCACACCAGCGCTTTTCCCTTTCTAGCTCAGAGCGGGAGCTTTTCTGGTTCAGCTCCGGTTTCCCTTTTCTGCTCCCCCTCTGTTCACACCGCCCAGAGCTGCCGCTGCTGCGTCATGACGTCACCGTTTACGTGCCTGCTTCATAAAATCCAAACTGCGCGGAAATCCCTCACATTGACAACAACAACAATGGCCGATTATATTGAAGCGCTGTTCACTTTGGTTATCCTCTTACGAAACGAAATGGAAGGCATCGGACGACTTTACAAGGGATGACTTTACTTGGATCTTTACAAACATCACATGCGAAATGCAAGACTTCTTTGTGGTCTTCAGCATCTACTTCAACCCGCCTCAACGTAAGAGAGACGTAAGCGACGCCGCCTCTTAGCTCCGAAGCTCTTGCCTCTAGACCGACAATTTTTTGGAGCTGGAAGTGAACCGGATTCCAGAGCTTTGAGGCGGCGCCTCTGCGGTGTGAACAGAAAAGAACGGTACTTTTCAGGCTCCAGCTTTGAGCCGGAGCTGAAAAGGCGTTGGTGTGAAAGGGGCATGAGAGCAAGGAAATCCAGAGACTGCAGGGAGGCGTAACCAGAAATTAAGTCAGCCTTAGAACAGCTGACTGGCAGTTCCACAGGCCACCTGAAACTAGATGTTGGATCTCAGTGGAGCATGTGGGATAGACGAGAGCAGGCCGGATATATAGCGATTAGGAGATGCACGGGGCCAGTGATAATTACATTACATTACATTGCATTTAGCTGACGCTTTTATCCAAAGCGACTTACAATAAGTACATTCGACCAGGAAGACACAACCTTGAAGAAAACAGAATCATATAAGAACATCGGGTTTCATAGAGCCAATCATTTCAAGTGCTACTCAACTGGCTTCAGGTAAGCCAGTCCTTTATTAGTATATAAGTGCTCTGTAAGCAGTTCTTTGTTAGTCATTCTATCGCTCGAAGTGGAGTCGAAAGAGATGAGTTTTCTGTCTGCGCCGGAAGGTGTGTAAGCTTTCTGCGGTCCTGATTTCAATGGGGAGCTCATTCCACCATTTTGGGGCCAGGACAGCAAACCCACATGTTTTAGCTGATGGGAACTTGGGTCCCCCTCGCAGCGAGGGTGCAGCGAGGGTGCAGCGAGGGTGCAGCGAGGGTGCAGCGAGGGTGCAGCGAGGGTGCAGCGAGTCGTTTGGCTGATGCAGAGCGTAGAGCACGTGCTGGGGTGTACGGTTTAACCATGTCCTGGATGTAGGAAGGGCCAGATCCATTCGCAGCATGGTGCGCAAGTACCAGTGTCTTGAAGTGGATTCTAGCAGTTAACGGAAGCCAGTGGAGGGAGCGGAGGAGCGGAGTGGTGTGGGAAAATGTTGGAAGGTTGAAGACCAGACGAGCCGCTGCATTCTGGATGAGCTGCAGAGGTCGGATGGCACATGCAGGTAGACCAGCCAGGAGGGAGTTGCAGTAGTCTAGGCGTGAGATGACGAGAGCCTGGACCAGAACCTGCGTGGCTTTCTGGGTCAGCTGGGGGCGTATCTTCCTGATGTTGAAAAGCGTGTATCTGCAGCAGCGGGTTGTAGCAGCGATGTTTGCAGTGAAGGACAGGTTGTTATCTAGGGTCACACCCAGATTCCTTGCAGTCTGAGTCGGGGAAACAACAGAGGGGCCGATGTTGATAGTTAGGTCAAGAGAGGGACAATCTTTTCCCGGAAGGAAAAGCACTTCAGTTTTGTCAAGGTTGAGCTTGAGGTGATCAGCAGACATCCACTGAGAGATGTCAGCTAGACGAGCAGAGATGCGTGCGACGACCTGGGTGTCTGAGCGGGGGAAGGACAGAATTAATTGGGTGTCGTCAGCGTAGCAGTGGTATGAAAAACCATGCGGGCTAATGACAGATCCGAGCGAGTTTGTGTACAGGGAGAAGAGGAGAGGACCAAGAACAGAGCCCTGAGGGACCCCTGTAGTTAATTGACAAGGGTCGGACTCGGACCCTCTCAAAGTTACCCTGTAGGTACGGTCTTTGAGGTATGAGGTGAGGAGGGAAAGTGCAGAGCCTGAAACTCCAAGTTCTTGGAGAGTGCGAAGGAGGATCTGATGATTCATCGTGTCGAATGCAGCAGACAGGTCCAACAGGATGATGACAGAGGAGAGGGTAGGAATTTTGCCTAATTGCGAGAAGACACATGAACAGGTCTTATTTCTACCTTTTTGCCTTCATTGGATGGACCCCCTTTTTGTACATGGCTTTCTCTAACAGGTGAGCTACATGAGCGCCCCCTGTTGTTTTATTTGAGTAAACTGAGCCTAGGGTTGAGGTTGAATTGTCATAAAAAAGCAGGTCCTATTGGCAAGGTTGAGCAGCGCAGGGTAGACCCAAAGTGCAGACAGACGAATATTTTGACTGGAAATAAATGCAAAACCGACAAGTACTCTCATTCCCTCTCATCGCAAAAACAACCCACCAATCCCAGAACTTAAATACATACATGACCAATCAAGAGACAAGACACAGCTGGGGACAATACTTGTGCACCGATTATTTTCATAAACTTAGCTTCTTCTGTATTCTGAGGTGCATTCACTGCCTTAACATAGAAAGAGATGTACAGTACCTTGTGCAGAGAGAAGGAAGACTACAAATCCTCTCACTGGTAAACTCATAGCTGCTCCTCGCGTCTCTGATGATAAATCAGTTAGATCACATAATGGAGAAATAGGACGGTTGCTCTGTTGCTATGTCAATGTGCTAAAAAACTGCGTTTCCTTCCTCTTTACAGTGAAAATAGGGATGCTTAAAATAAGGCTTTTGGTTAGAATGAAGAACTTATTCCTGCTATGGTTTTGCAAATGATGAAAATGGATGACTCACAATTCAACATTGAAATCCCTGAAACCCCACGGATCCTAAAAACAGGAACGAACACATTGCACGGTGGTTTTGTTGTGAACATCATCATTAATGTTAGATCTGCTCTTAACCTGTAGTAATATGGTCTGAGGTGCAGGGTGTGCAGAGATCTCAGTAGAAGTGTGACTAACCAACCTGTCTTTCTGATGCTTTACCAGAAACTCTTATTAAATCCTGTTTTTTCAAAGATGTACCCCTGCCCTCTACAGTTCATATTTTGTAATGCACTGTGATGGAAATATCCAGATGTGTGTGAGAAATCCTGTGTTTTAATCATTTGAAAATAACAAACTGCTGCTGTCTTATACATGATGCCTGATGATGACTGAACTGGATCTGCTGACGTTTGATTTTTAGTATTAATATCAATATAATTCACACAGAGAATATTCAGCCAAGCTTAACATAGACATTTTTCACTTTTTAAACGTGTATTTATTAACTCTCACTTGATACAAATGGCACAGTCGACAGTTACGTTACAGACGGACAACCTAACGTACAGTATTGGTCTCTGGAAAACAGCAAGATTACTTTTCCAAAAGCTAATAAAAAGGATTAAAATTAAACTCAGGTACATTTGTATAGTATAACAATTCAAAAAAAGAGAAGGAAACCAATAGCATCCCATTTTCAAGACGTACTGTATGATTAAACTTTGAAGCACAATCTATGATGAGGTTGAAAGAAGAACTTAAACATGTTTTTAAAGAGGAAGAAGCAAGTTACAGATATTTATAAAGGATACTAAGAAGAACAGCTGTGAGAAAGAGAATGAGGAACTGGTTTAACCTTCATTTAACAACAAGGAGTCAAATGTAAGCATCATTTTAGAAATACAAAAATAACACGTATATTTTGGAAAGGCGGAATGAATGGATTAATATGAGGATCACAATTCAACAATAAGTAAGGCAGTTGAAGAATCAACCTGTGTGTGTGTGTGTGTGTGTGTGTGTGTGTGTGTGTGTGTGGTGTGTGTGTGTGTGTGGTGTGTGTGTGTGTGTGTGGTGTGTGTGTGTGTGTGTGATTGACATAGCATTACTATCCTTGTGGGGACCTACATCTGTTTTTACACTCACGTTGGGGGACTCGCTTCCCTTATGTGGACATAAGGAATGTCCCCATAAGGGGAACCATTGATTTTAAGGTGAAGACTCTGTTAGGGGTAGGGTTAGACATGTGTTGGTTAAGGTTAGGATAAGTCTCCAGGGATTACATGTAAGTCAATGTAATGTCCCCTGAAGTGATGGAAACATGGTGTGTGTGTGTGTGTGTGTGTGTGTGTGTGTGTGTGTGTGTGTGTGTGTGTGTGTGTGTGTGTGTGTGTGTGTGTGTGTGTGTGTGTGTGTGTGTGTGTGTGTGTGTGTGTGTGTGTGTGTGTGTGTGTGTGTGTGTGTGTGTGTCATGACATTTTCACTACAAAATATATACACATTGAAGGAATACTGAAAATATGATAAGTAGTTAGGATGCTAAATGTAAGCTGATGCACATTTCTGTTTACACCCCCACTCTTTCAGTAAAGTGTGTGTATATACTGTACATTAAAATAAACATTTTACTCCATCTCCTGCTACATGTTCTTTCTGACTGCTTTCACTCCTACCTACTGTTACTTCACACCATGGAAACTTGAGGGTAAATGTTTCCTCTTCAATGTTTCACTTATTTCTGTTTCATCCAGGTGAGTCTCCCTCTGGTTTGATGCATCTAAAATAAATCATGTACAGTTTTGGTGAGTTTACTAAAATTAGGAAACCAAGTAATGTATATGTGACCTCGTTTATCAACAACATGTAATAACCAGTTTCAAGAGTAGGATCTGTCACTGTGTAAATACACATTAGTCATAAGAAAGTAGTTACCATGATAAATGCACATTTTCAAGATGACCCTATTCAACAACAGGTAATAACCAGTTGCTAGAGTTCGATCAAACACTGTCTCACCTCCACAGTCTCTATGGGCTCATTCGCTTCAGTGGTGGAGATCGAAGCATTCTTCTTCCTGAATTGAATCCAAGAAGAAACCGATTTATAAATATGAGAGTCAGTACACAGGGGAACATATCAATGCTGGTTATGATTATGTATTTAAAGAGTTACCTCATCCAGAGAAAGACAAGGAGCAGAGGAATCAGCACCAGAACCACCAGAACCACCAGAACCACCAGAACCAACCTGGTGATGTTCATCATCATATGGGAATTATCTATAAATGGAGGTAAACAGTTGTGAGATACTTCACTGTAACATACTTTAACTGGAACCTTGAACAAAAACAAGCCTGTTTGCTTTCTTGGATCAATAAATGTTAGAACGAGCTGCCCATCGACGCCAGAACAGCAGAAAGGTCACACAACTTGCGTCGTAGACTGAAAACCAAATCTGTTTCGACTGCACAATGGCATTAATATAAAACAAATATATATATAAAAAAACTTCCTTTTTCTGTATATTCTTAAAATAGTTTGGCTTCTTTGAACCGAGGTTAGACTGTGAGAGGAGTTTGAAAAAGCAACACTTAAAAAACAAAAATGTTGACTTTAGTTAAATGTATGATGTCAACAATCACCACATAACTGTATCAGGATAACTCAATGCAATAATATTACGTTGAAATTCAAAATATTAGGTTCAACTTAATATAATAATCTAACCTAATACAGTTATGTGACCTTTGTTGACATAATACATTTAATTAAAGTCAAAGTTTCAGTTTTTTCCGTGGGTATACAACTCCTAAAATCTCCTGAGGCTGCTCAGTGAATTGTATCCGACTGATAGGCGAGAATAGCTGAGGGAAGTTTATAGTTATGTAAAATATCCCCCTGTTGATTGAACCTTATAATTAACTGTTTCACTCACATTTCACATCAATAAAGAACTTTTCCGATGTCCTCTTCCCCAGCTTGTTCTCAGCTGAACAGAAATACTCTCCAGAGTCAGAGGTCTGCATGGAGCTGAAGACAAGCTGTGGTTCTTCATTTAGAATAGAAGAGTATGAAGTTTCATTCTTGTACCAGGTGTAGTTAGCTGCTGGGTTAGCATCACTGCTACAGGTCAGCGTCACTGAACTGCCCTCCTCTATCTCAGCAGAGAGACTCACTGACACAGAGGGAGGCTTTGGAGCATCTGGAGGAAATGTGGAAACAAAACTCAATCATAAAATAATAGAGCTGAAAAAGTAGTAATGATCAGTACAACCTTCCCATGCCATAAATGGACAGATTCAACCTTTAAATAAGTTTGACTCACATTTCACATCAATAAAGTAATTTTCAGATGTCTTCCTCCCCAGCTCGTTCTCAGCTGTACAGAAATACTGTCCAGAGTCAGAGGAATAGATAGAGCTGAAGACAATCTGATCGTCTTCACTGGAATATATTAAGCCATTTTTCTTGTACCAGGTGTAGTTAGCTGCTGGGTTAGCATCACTGCTGCAGGACAGAGTCACTGAACTGCCCTCCTCTGTCTCAGCAGAGGGACTCACTGACACAGAGGGGAGCTTTCGGAGCATCTGGAAGAGATGAGTAGAAAAACAACTATTACTGTAAAGGCTAAATCAAACTAGCTTTTCTTTAGTAACCCCTTCTAGAAGAGGCAGCAAACCTTAACGATAATGACAAAGTGCAAAAGCAGAAGATGTTTAAAGAGGCCCTGTTGTGCTTTTGGGGGTTTCTTTTTCCTGAAGTGTGTCATATAGATTTGAGTGCATGTAAATGGTGTGCAAAAGCCAAAATCCCTGTGTTCCTGCAGAGGGAGTTTCTCTCCCTCAGGGAGAGCGCCAGCACTCCAACACATTGTACGTGATAGACTGAGGGGCGGGACATATCTAAGCGGTTGACCAATCACAACAGAGCCGGCCAGTTAACTAATCGGAGCAGACTGGGCTCTGGTTTCAGACAGAGGGTGAAAAGAGGTGCTGCAGCACAGGCAGTATGAGAACAATGAAGAGCTTTTTGAACATTAAAGTATGGAGACATGTCCCACAGTAAAGACAGAAAATAAAAATATGAACCTGAGAATGAGCATAAAATGTCCTCTTTAAAACAGTGCAGTGAACTCACACACTGAAGGAGAATGGTGATTCTCTTGTCCATTTAAAGCACAGGAATAGATGTCTGCTGAACCAAAGTTGACTAAACCAGAGTAAGATATTCCTGTCCGAAGTTCCTCTCCATTCTTGTACCAGATATAGGAAGTATTATCAGGTACATGACAGCTGGTCTGACACTTCAGCTCTGCCTGGTCTGAATACGCTCTGCTCACCTTCAACTGGAGATCTGGATTTGTGAAGAAGAAACAGGAACGACAAAACTCCCAACATACGTGCAAAAACCACACCACACAATTATATTATTTTGAGCTACTGAACATTTGGAAATATAAAACATGAGTGTTACCTGTGACAGACAAAGTGACGCCAGGTTCACCAAAAAACTTATCATAGTGTGTTGTGATCCTGAACCTGTACTCAGCAGAGTCGCTCTCTATCAGGTTTCTGATTCTCAGAGTGCAGATGTTGTTTTCACAGAGGTGTTCTACACGACCTGCGTACTCTGAGACTGTGGTCAGATCTACAGGTTCACCATCTTCCTGTTTAGTGAACCAGAATATTTTCTCAACTGTGTTAACTCTGCCTCTCGATGTAGATGGGTATGTGAAGCTGCATCTTATTTCCACTGTTGATCCTTTCACTGCACAGATCTCAGTAGAAGAGTAAGTCACTCCCCAGCCATCCTGACCCTGAACCACTGAAACACAGAGCACACCAGAAGCTATTATCAGACTCATATCAACATCAGGAGACACATTTTCGTTGGTGAAGCTGCTTAGTCCACATTTCTCACAGCTACATATTCTCCCACGCTATCCAAGTATAATAATGTTATAGCGCCAACCTTTTGTAGGGTAAAACTCTGACTGTTTTATTAAGGTTTTAGATTATTTCTATCGTTTTGCCTTCATTGGATGGACCCCCTTTTTGTACACGGCTTTCTTTAACAGGTGATCTACATGAGCGCCCCCTGTTGTTTTATTTGACTAAACTGGGCCTAGGGTTGAGGTTGAATCGTCATAAAAATGCAGGTCCTATTGTTAAGGTTGAGCAGCGCAGGGTGGACCTAAGTGCAGACAGACGAATGTTTTAACTGAAAATAAACTTTATTCAGGGCAACTGGATAAAACCAACAGTACTCTCATTCACTCTAATTGCAAAAAGAACCCACCAAACCAGAACTTAAATACATACATGACCAATCAAGAGACAAGACACAGCTGGGACAATACTTGTGCCCCATCAAAATCTTCAACACTATTTTAATTGTTTTCATAAACTTAGCATCTTCTGCATTTCTGAGGGGCATTCACTGACTTAAAATATAAAGAGATGTACAGTACCTTGTGTAGAGAGAAGGAAGACGACAAATCCTCTCGCTGGTAAACTCATAGCTGCTCCTCGCGTCTCTGATGAATCAGGTATCACATACAGGAGAAATGGGACGTTTCCTCTGTTGCTATGTCAATGTGCTAAAAAACTGCCGGGGATCCCTTCCTCTTTACAGTTTGAAAATAGAGATGACTTAAATAAGGCTTTAGGTTCAAATGAAGAACTTATTCCTGCTGTGGTTTTGCAAATGATACATTCAAACAGCTGGACATGGGCATCCCTGAAGCCCCACTGATCCTTAAAACATGAACGAACACAGTGCATGGTTGTTTCGTTGTGAAAAATCATCATCGATGTTGGTGTTAGAGCAAGTATTTTATTCGCCACCTAATCGTGACGTTCCTTTAAGTTACAAAGTGATACGAGCCTTAACATAGAAAGACAGCAAGAAAGAATACCTAAGTTGCTTATTGTTTTAGTTGAGTTTTTCCTCTACTGTTTTGACTATTGTAAAGGCCTGTTTTAATTTGTGTAAAAAGCTTGGTATTTTATTTTGAGCATTGCACAATATCTCCCACATCGAGCCAAGCAACTCATCAACTGTGAGTAACACAAGTATAAAGGAAAGAAAACGAGTTTAGAAATGTCTGTTTAAGGCGTCTAGTGGCTTGATAGAAAATAAGGAAGGAAGCCACGACAGTTAGATCTGCTCTTCACCTGTAGTAATATGTTGTGAGGTGCAGGGTGTGCACGGATCTCAGTAGAAGTGTGACTAACCAACCTGTCTTTCTGACGCTTTACCAGAAACTCTTATAAGACCATATGTGTTCAAAGATGTACCCCTGCCCTCTACACTTCATATTTTTGAACACACTGTGATGGAAATATCCAGATCTTTGTGAGAAATCCTGTGTTTTAATAACTTGCAAATAACAAACTGCTGCTGTCTTATAAATGATGCCTGATGACGACTGAACTGGATCTGCTGACGATAGATTGTTAGTGTTAATATCAATATAATTCATACAGAGAATATTCAGCTAAGCTTGGCATAGACATTTTTCACTTTTTTAATGTATATTTATTAACTCTCAATTGATACAAATGGCACAGTGGACAGTTACATTATAGACGGACGACATAACATATTGGTCTCTTGGAAAACAGCAAGATTACTTTTCCAAAAGCTAAAAAAAAGGAGTCACATTTGTATAGTTGTTTACACTTTAGATACTTTAACAATTAAAAAAAGAGAAGGAAACCAATAGCAGTACCATTTTCAAGATGTACTGTCTGATTAAACATTGAAGCACATTTAACATTTTTTAAAAGAGGAAGAAGACATGTTACAGTTATGTATAAAGGATACTAAGAAGAACAGCTGGTTGAAAGAGAATGAGGAACTGGTTTAACCTTCATTTAACAATAAGGAGTCAAATGTAAGGATCATTTTAGAAATACAAAAATAACACATCGTATATAAATATTTGGAAAGGTGGAATTAATGGATTAATATGAGGATCACAATTCAACAATAAGTAAGGTGTTTGAAGAATCAACCTGTGTGTGTGTGTGTGTAGTCTAGCATTACTATCCTTATGGGGACCTACATCTGTTTACAGACTTACGTGTGGGGACTCGCCTCCCTTATGGGGACATAAGTGCAAATACTGTCTTTCTTTCTGTTTTTCCCCAATTTTACTTTTATCATGACATTTTCATTATAAAATATATACACATTGAAGGAATACTGAAAATATGATAAGTAGTTAGGATGCTAAATGTAAGCTGAGGCGGGGCCCCATGAAGTCTGCGTGATTGGCCTGTAGGGAGGGGCGGCCCTGGTTAGGATGCTAAATGTAAGCTTATGCACATTTCTGTTTGCACCCCCACTCTAGCAGTAAATTGTGTGTATATACTGTTCATTAAAATAAACAGTTTACTCCATCTCCTGCTACATGTTGTTTTTTACTTCTTTCACTCCTACCTACTGTTACTTAACACCATGGAAACTTGAGGGTAAATGTTTCCTCTTCAATGTTTCACTTCTTTCTGTTTCATCCAGGTGAGTCTCCCTCTGGTTTGATGCATCTCAAATAAATAATGTACATTTCACGTGAGTTATTTCTCAGGAAGTTGTTTTGGGTTTGTTTTCATAAATACAAATTGCTGACCTTCACACCAGGTCCTCCTGCTCCTCTGGTTCTTCTGTCTGTTCTGCAGAGACCATGTTCAGGTCTGAGACGTCCTCATACACAGAAAAAGGGTCTAACTGATGGAGAGACAACGAGAGGAGAGTCAGAGGCCATAATTTGAGAGAAATACAATTATATTTTATACTAAAGGGGACCTATCATGCAAAATGCACTTTTGTACGTCTTTTATACATGAATATGTGTCCCCGGTGTGTCAGGGAATTCACCAAGTGTCAGAAAATACAACCCTTTCACTTTTCCTCCATACCCAAATCTCTAAAAAACGGGGCTGCAACAGATCTTATGAAACTATTAGGATGTCCCTCTGGCTCCCTCGTCACTTAAACATGAAACACCTGGCTTAGAAATGTTGACAATCAGTAACAGGTAATGAACTGAATAACTTTATTTAATGATATGGTTACTTACAAACAATACAAATCAGTGACATCAAATGAGTTTTACAAATTAAAAAAAAATGTTTAACAAAACACTAACTTATGATGATAACGAAGCAGAAGTTAAATATGAATAAAATGAAAATTATCAACATGTAAAACAATAAAAAGGCAATTAAACTGAACATCAGAGCAGAAAAAGATTGTGGTAAATATATATTGTACATAGAGAAATGTAGGCTACTTTGAGAAGCTTCAAAATAGTTTTCTGTCTTGGAATTTATAAATTACAAGCTTCAGCATACGTTAGCTACATGATACTAGTAATCTAGCAGACCTTATATTTATATGTATGTTTAAACTATTTGAACACGGTTGAAGAGAACACAGATGTTATGTCAATACTCTTGGTTTTTTGTTGACTACGCTGTACAATGCAGATGGATCCTCCGCAGCCTCATGACGCTCTGATCTGTTGATAAAGCAAAACATAAACTCACATTACTGACTAAGAACATGTTTTTGTAAAGAAGGATGAAACAACATAATAACTTTATGTAGCAAGGGAAAATGATCTTTTACTCACTCTGCAGTAGCACTGTGACCTTTAAATGTGACAGTAGAGTGGTCAACATCTTCCTCCATGTCCTTCTCGTCTTTCTTGTGTCTGCGGAGATGAGCGGGCTTGATGTTGGAGTAGAGAGCATCCTCCTGGTTTTTAATGAATCTCACGCTGGCATAGCAAACCTCGGCCTCCGGCTCTGGTGTCGCATTCTGTACTTCAGCTGAAGGGCGGTCATACATGCGTACCTGAAGGAAACATCACAAAGACAAACACACCATATATTTCTAGTGGTTACCATTACTTTTGCAATGGGGCTTCTTTGCAAATTCAGTACATTTAAAAATTCCAAATCAGGCACCAAAAACTCCTCGATGTATTAAATGTCCTCATCTTTTCGGGTCAAGCTCAATTTTCAAAGCCTAAAAGTGATTAAAAGGTTTGAGGCATAGACTGTATTTAAGAAGTTGACATGATCAATATGAATTTGGCTAATTATGGTGTTGAAGCTTAGCATTTGGTATTTTGCCCACTGCCACCTCAATGTTCTGTTCTGAACAAAAAACATGTTACAAAAAAAATGTTTAGGACTGAAAATTGGTTCAAGTTGTAAAAAAACAACTGTGGACAACATTATGTTTTTTGATAACAAATCACCTTTTTGCTAATATACTCTAAATGGGAGCATAACTTACAACAAATAAGTTGTGCTGTATTAAAGAAGACTTTAAATCAGCAAGTAAGACCATAAACTCCTCAGGAAATGCTTTACTGAGGTCATAAATCATGTAGTAGGCAAATTCTCTCATAGAATTCTACACAATCAGATTCTGTGTTATAGCCAGTGGATTCGCTCTCTGCTGGCCGTTGGAAAGAATGCAGCCTTAAGGCACTTTGGCTTCATCTTTCAGACCTGAGGTGGCTGCTTGCTTTGAGATCACTTCTGTTATTGTCATTGTATCCCCCAATATTTAAAAAATGCTTACATGTATGGAAAGGTTTACATCCCAAGCAATGGAAAGACCAAAGACACCTTACACATAATGTTCATAACCGTATGACACAGAATGAAAAGACAAAAGCATAGCTATGGATTTATCAAATTTAATTTAACAGGAGGAAAAAAGAAAGTATGACAGGTACTGAATGGTAATCGCCTGCACACTGGGTAAGCACGGCAAAAAGGCTTCCGATTCACCAAACTCACACACAGATGGCGACAAAGCTTCACCGAAAAAGTACCACATGGCCCATGAAGAGCATCTTGATTACGTTTATTTTGGTCTTTAAACCTACAGACAGGGATCAAAGCCTCAACACTGTGATTAATGGATGCTCGATTCTACCTCCTGAGTCACATTTCCATCAGGTACAATATTTAGTTTGGGAAAAGGACGTTACCAAACTGGGACATGATGCATTGTTGAAATTAGTTGCAGGTGACGGTTGACCCTAGGTGACACCTGAAATCTGCTTTCTCACCTGAGCGTCGTTGTCTGGTCTCTCTCCAGCTTCCGTGGTTGGTTTCGAGGACCTCTTTCTTCTGGAAAAGAAAGTGAATTAACAAATAAATTAATCTTATCATTAAATAACTGTTTAGCATAACTGAACGTAATCAAAGTAAAACTAAACTGCTTACCTAATCAACAGAAAGGCAATGAGGAATATGATACCCACAATAACAGCAGTTATTGATCCAGCAGCGACTGATTTAATTGAACCTGGGAAACAGTGACAATTAGCTTTTCTATTACAGGTATATTTGAGTTCCTTAACATGTAATGATTAGTCATTAAATCTAATATCTTAAGAGAGAAGCATTTAAAATAGTAACTCATTACAGTTTGTTTTTGCTTTTGCATCCCATAAATGATCAACAGCACAAGGGTGTTTTTAAAACCGGAAACAACCGTTGATATTGGCGCCCCCCAGACTAACGATTAATAGTTGACTTTGTACAACTTAGTGATGAGGTTAATCACCTTATCAGGAATGCTGCCCACTCAAAATAAATATTTCATGGAACATTTGGGAAACTATAGTTTTCGAGGCCAAAGAGAGGGACTCGATGATATTCTGGCAATCTGTCCGGTGACTGAAAAAAAGGGAGGCAAGACCTTTCCTAGCATCTAGTCAAAAGTGAAGAAGTGCTGACCTCGACTGGGAGAGCACAGAGTGTTGGAAAACTTGCAAGTAGTCAAAAAGCCTCACTTTAGCAAGATGACAAAGGGTAAGGCAAAAATAGAAATTGATTGGTTTTACTGGTTGACAACCCACTGCAGAGTAATGCAGAGGTTGTTGTCGATGCCTGTAGCCTAGCAGAAAGGGGAAGTAGATATATGTGTGTGATTGAAATTATTGGGGTATCACAAAAAGTCTGGCAACTTCAAGCAGCAAACCTCAGATTTAGAATTAAAAATAAAAATTCTGTCCAGAGAATGTAACAGTTAATTGCATCTTGGATCTTCAAAGAATTGTAGTGCTAAAGTTGCGGTGCCTCTTGGGAGGTCCTGTGGTGCTAAATGAGTTACCTGCCACACCAGTCAGATGTAAGGTGGAGTTGCTACGTCCTAACTTGTTCTGGGTTCCACAGGAATAACTCCCACTGTGTTCAGCTCTGAAGTCAGAGATGGTGAAGATCTGACCTGAAGCTATTGGAGAGTCTTCATCCTCCTTGTACCAGGTGTAGTTAGCTGCTGGGTTAGCATCACTGCTACAGGTCAGAGTCACTGAACTGCCCTCCTCTATCTCAGCAGAGGGACTCACTGACACAGAGGGGAGCTTTGGACCGTCTGGAAGAGAATGTGTAGAAGTGTATCTTTAGTAGATCTACTAATTCCCCACTTGATATCATCAAGGTGTGCGGAAGGGGAAAACAAAAGTGGACATATCCCCCTGTGGCCTTGCTTGTGACCCGAGCACTGCAATCTAGATAGTGTACTATGCAATATTTTAAGAGATTGATAAGATCGTTGGTCAGTCAATCTATTAGCAGCAAACACATGTTCTTGATCCTACGATGTGTACTTTGTTCCTGCAAAGATTGTGCCACTTAGCTCGAGTCCTATACTTAGTTGAAAGCTACAGTGTATTTGATTGAAACGTTGGTTTACTCTCTCAGCAGACATAAGAGGACCAAACAAATAAAACTAGAAAAATGAAAAATGTGTTCATCCCTAAGATTTACATAAAGAAAGCCAAGTAGGCAAATCACGGAGTAACAGATGGAGAGCTCATGTCATGAATGGCGCAAATCCTTCAGCTGCAGCCAATAAAGAGTCATCCCTTTATCAAACACAGAGGCATTTTGGACTAAAACAAATGAAACCTTAGAAGTAACAGTAACATATTACGTTACATGAAATCCAACTCTTTTTAGAGGTATTGCTTCCAAGCTGGCATGGACTGGAGGAAGGACTCAAGGGATCACAAACCTTTATTTGTTTTGTTGTACCAAGGAAAGATCATCATAGATTACTATCTCTACTCAACACATTTGTATTTAGTGAGTTGTTGATGTTTTGGACTTACATTGGACATCTATGTGTACTGATGTAGAGTTGATCTGGCCGTACTTATTCTTAGACTCGCAGTGGTAGTTCCCTTTGTCCTCTAAGGTGATAGAGGCGAGTTGATGGATGTCTTTTGACCCCCAAGGCAGTGTTTGGTTGTCCTTGTACCAGGTGTAGTTAGCTGCTGGATTAGCGCCACCTTTACAGGTCAGCTGCAATGATTTGCCAATCTCTATCTCAGCGGAGGGACTCGCTGACACAGAGGAAGACTTTGGAGCATCTGGAGGACAAAAGAGAGAAACCAGTTTTTTGGGCACATGATTACAACAAACCAGAAGCAGCGACACAAGGAGTAAGCTCACTTCACTTCCACCTACAACTGAAACCCTGCTCCATGAGACAGGGTGTTATCACATCTGCAAAGATGGCAGTTTACATATTTCCTGATGGACCTGATGATGACATTTGGCCACAAGTTTTCTCTTCATGGCCTCATCTTTTTGAGGAAGATGCATCGCAACAATTTTAAGTGTCTCAAGATCTTCTCTCACTGAAGACAAACAACGTTTCTGCACAGTTTGTGTAGCATTGTGTCTCTGGGACATCAAATGTTGCAATAACAAAAGTGATTGCAATATGAAATGTCTTTACTTAGAAAGGCGCTGCATGTACTTTACATGTTTTAACACAGCACCAGTGGCATTACATGTGTCAACATGGTTTCAAGCTTGGTCAGTTAGGAGACTGACCTCCTGCGGTTTTATACACACAACTGGAAGGATATAAGAAAGGTAATGTCTTCTGGCCAATCAGAATCAAGATAACGGCGTGGTGTTGTTGCAGGAAGTCCCGACGGAGAATACTTTTGCTGTAGAACAGGGGTGCACATAACTGGTACGCAGGTTATGTGCGTAATCTGAAATGCGTACCGTCACTTGTGTCACAAAGCGCATGTGCGTACCGACATACTTGTGAAGTAGTCAGGAGGACAGAGTCGGTCTCCGTGTGCACAGACAGGGCTGCTGTTAACGTCGGTCTGTACAACGGAATTGTGCCAAAACTACGCCAACCGGCTGAGGAGGGAGACTCCCCCCTTCACTGGAGAACTGTGCTAAAACAGCTGATCACAACGTTCACACTCTGTGGTCACGAAGTACTCCACTCGCCGCCGCCCCCTCTGTCGACTTTCCTGAAGTACTCCCCCGTTGATAGAAATCAACACGTAATGAATTAAGACCCCATGGTTTGATGATTGATTAGGGGTGTAACGGTATCCGTATTCGTCCCGTACCGTCACGGTTCGGACGTCACGGTTCGGCACATGCAGTCACACGGCGAATACGCCTTTTTTTTTACGAGTGGGAAAAAAGTCTGTCCTTCAGGGCAGCATCCACTACACTATATATAATCCAGGGGGCGGTATTGCGCCTAAAAGCTGTTTGCCAGCCGCCCTTAAACAACAAATGAAGAACAAGAAGAAACAACAACAAAACGAACTAAATACAAGAAGAAAAGTTAGTATGGCGATTTCAGATAACACACAGGAGCTAGAACCCACCTGCTTCTTTTAAATCAGCTGTGTGGGAACATTTCGGGTTCCCTGTGGACTACAACAACGATGAAGTGCGAGTGGTGGATCGGAAGAGGACGGTGTGTCGGCGTTGTTCGATAGCGGTGCGGTATGCTAATAGCAAACACACGCCAAACATGCTAAATCATATCAGAAGGCATCACCCAGATTTGCCAATCACCGGAGCCCGCAAAAGACAACAGCTGTTCAACAGCTGATCCCCGCTGTTTTTAAGAAGCCAGCAAACATGAGAGCCGAGAGACCAAAATAATTAACGGAAAGCTTTTGGCATAATGTGTTTCAATGACTTTGCGCTCTGGAAACACTTTCTTATTATTTATGATGTAATATTTTCAAGACATTCTTTTTAGTTTTACAGCTTGATGAAACCTTTTAGTTTGACATCAGCCATTATAGATACTATGGCCATCTGAGTGTGTGTTGTATGTTTTGGTTTGTTTTTAACTGTTTAATACAGTTAATTATTCAAAATGTCAGAGTTCCTTATTTTGATACTGAAACTTGCACTACTGTTCAAAAGTAAAGAACAACAAACCTGGAATTACGCATTTGGGACTTTTTTTTGCTTTTTCTTGTTGTACCGAACCGTGACCCCCAAACCGAGGTACGAACCGAACCGTGACTTCTGTGAACCGTTACACCCCTATGATTGATAGGTGTGTGGGTTGTCTTTCATTTTGACACGCAGAAAAATGTTATAATAAACATAGATACTGTATGTTAAATGGATATATCCGCCTTCTTTCATTTATCTTTCCATTCCCAACAATATACATAAAGAAATGGCATATTTTGGACATAGTTCGAATGGTGATTAATCATGATTAATTAATTTTTAAGCTGTGATTAATCTGATTAAAATTTGTAATCGTTTGACAGCTCTATCAGCAATGTAAACTTTTGTTTCGTCAACATATTCATTGTTGAATAGCTGCAAGGCTGATCACGTGAGAGCGAGGACTGTATTTGAAGGTATAACGTGTATTTTCATCAGTGTGTTGATCAGTACCTGTGACAGTCAGAGTGGTTCCAGGTAAATCACTCCTCCATTCAAAGCTTGGTGTTTTGAATGTGAAGAGATACTGAGCTGAATCTGAGTCTCTCAGGTCAGAGATCCTCAGAGTGGAGCGTCCTCTCTCTGTTTGCAAAGATCTGAACACGACCTGCATACTGGGAGTCTGTCACTAAGGTCCTGATCTCTACGCTGAGGACTGAACCAGAATTTAGATTGAACATATTCATAACTGCTGTACGTGCAGGAAATGTCCACTGAGGATCCTTTGAAGGCGCAGATACTTCTTTCACTGTAAGCCACTGTATTGCAGGCTTGACCATTAACACCTGAAAAATAAAATATCTTTGGTTAATCATTATGAAAATGTAATTGCCTTATCTCAGGGCTGAATGTATTGCTGGGGACAGTGTCTCCCTTTTATGTAATAAGGTATGGCATCATGTTGGTGCAAGACTGTAAGTGAACTCACACACTGAAGGAGAGGGGGAATTCTCATATCCTTTAACAGCACAGGCATAGCTTTCTTCAGGGATAGGAATAGCGATTAAAAGAATCTCTTGTTTCTGTCCATTTCAGTCCATTCTTGTACCAGATGTAGGGAGGACCAGAAGTTGGAGGACAACTGCTGAAACACTCTAGGTTTGCCCATATACAGCTTCCTGTGCAGGAACTTGTTTTGGTCACCTTCACCTGGAGACCTGGATTTGTAAGGAACAAACATGTTAATCTGAACTGTCATCGTACATGTAGTCGATGCAGTAACATTCACTGCAGTGTTGACCAAATGTTGAGCTAACTTACATAGTTACAAACAAAGTGTTACCTGTGACAGACAGAGTGACTGGTTCACTAGCATACACGTCTTGGTTTGTTGTGATCCTGAACCTGTACTCAGCTGAGTCGCTCTCTCTCAGGTTTCTGATTCTCAGAGTGCAGATGTTGTTTCCACAGCGATCCTCTACACGACCTGCGTACTCTGCGTCTGTGTTTCAGATCTACAGGTTCACCATCTTCCTGTTTAGTGAACCAGAAGGTTTTCTCTACTCTGTTTGCCTTATCTTTCCATCTGGACGGGTATGTGTAGCTGCATCTTATCTCCACTGTTGATCCTTTCACTGCACAGATCTCAGTAGAAGAGCAAGTCACTCCCCAGCCATCCAGACCCTGAACCACTGAAACACAGAGCACATCAGAAACATTCATCAGACTCGTCAGTAGACAGACTTTCTTAGCATTATCAAACACATCTATTTACTATATATAACTGCGGCATCTGCATTCAGAAGACTCCTCTGAAATTGCCATTGTAATGTCAGTGTGTGTGTGTGTGTGTGTGTGTGTGTGTGTGTGTGTGTGTGTGTGTGTGTGTGTGTGTGTGTGTGTGTGAGTAAACTCACACACTGCAGGCGAGGGGAAGTCTTCGTGTCCTTCAAAAGCACATGAGATCCTGTCTGCGTGGTGAAGCAAGCCTTTATAAGAAGATCTCGTTGTTGTGGGGATTTTCTCTCCGTTCTTGAACCAGACGTAGGAAACACCACCAGCTGGACTGCAGCTGCTCTGACACTTCAGCTCTGCTAAGGTATCAGACTGCTGGACTGCTGCTGTGATCACCTGCACCTGCAGAGCTGGATATGAGAAAAAGAAACATTTGAAATGACACAATATTATATCACTTGGTCCAGCGGTTAATTTGGGGTTTGTTATGTAAGGGGTGGGGGGCTCATAGATGAAGAGCACAGTCTTTTTGAATAGTCCCATTTAATTTACATCTTAAAATATTGCAATATACACTTTTACAGCTTTTCCAATATCAAAATGTGATAAAGTGCCATTTTCAAACTAAAGGAATGTGAAATGCAACTACAAGTGACTGAATACTTATCAAGCAGGACCATGAAAGTGATAATCACAATTATATATCATAATTATTTATTTTTGTAAGCGACAAAACATTAAGAAACGGCGCACTGCTCTGACTTGTTGTGCCACAATCGTGTTAACTTAAAAACTATCCCCCTTATTAGAAAAAAATTAAATTGCAATTTCACTTTTTGTTGCAATAATTAAGAATTACAGAAATCTTCCACCCAAATTTGCATTCTGAAGTCAAATGCATCTCTAAAAACTTTTAATGTAAAGAAATGTGAGGTCCAAACATCTCTATCGCTGGCTGGTGTATGGCTGGTGGTTTAGGAAGAATTTGATATTCAGCAATTAGTGCTGTCAAAATTATCGCGTTAACGGCGGTAATTATTTTTTTGAATTAATTGCCTTCAAATATTTAACGCATTTAACGCATGTGCAGAATGGCCCGCCCCATACGTGCCACCAGTGGCAGTGCCAGGGTATGGCTGGGGTAGGCTACACCCATGCCAAGAAATGGCTTTGCCCCACCATGAACAATGATGTTAAAGTAAGCTAAATAAAGTCTGCCAACTCGCGCGGAGTAAATTGCACAGACAGCAGTTAGTAAGATTGATTTCAGTAGCCACGGTTTTGAACACTTTTGTCACGTAGTGATCGTCTTCTCAATAGAACATCTTTGATAATGTCTTCTGGCCAATCAGAATCAAGATAACGGCGTGGTGTTGTTGCAGGAAGTCCCGACGGAGAATACTTTTGCTGTAGTACAGGGGTGCACTAACTGGTACGCAGGTTATGTGCGTAATCTGAAATGCGTACCGTCACTTGTGTCACAAAGCGCATTTGTGTACCGACGTACTTGTGAAGCTTTTCCAGAAGGCGGTTAGATCACCGGACGACAGAGTCGGTCTCCGTGTGCACAGACAGGGCTGCTGTTAACGTCGGTCTGTACAACGGAACTGTGCCAAAACTACGCCAACCGGCTGCGGAGAACTGCGCTAAAACAGCTGATCACAACGTTCACACTCTGTGGTCACAAAGTACTCCACTAGCCCCCCCCCCTCCCCTCCGTCGACTTTCCTGAAGTACTCCCCCGTTGATTGAAATCAACACGTAATGAATTAAGACCCCACAGTTTGATGATTGATAGGTGTGTGGGTTGTCTTTCATTTTGACACACAGACAAATGTTATAATAAACATAGATACTGTATGTTAAATGGATATATCCGCCTTCTTTCATTTATCTTCCCATTCCCAACAATATACATAAAGAAATGGCATATTTTGGACATAGTTCGAATGGTGATTAATCATGATTAATTAATTTTTAAGCTGTGATTAATCTGATTACAATTTGTAATCGTTTGACAGCCCTATCAGCAATGTAAACTTTTGTTTCGTCAACATATTCATTGTTGAATAGCTGCAAGGCTGATGACGTGAGAGCGAGGACTGTATTTGAAGGTATAACGTGTATTTTCATCAGTGTGTTGATCAGTACCTGTGACAGTCAGAGTGGTTCCAGGTAAATCACTCCTCCATTCAAAGCTTGATGTTTTGAATTTGAAGAGATACTGATCTGAATCTGAGTCTCTCAGGTCAGAGATCCTCAGAGTGGAGCGTCCTCTCTCTGTGTCAAGGATCTGAACACGACCTGCATACTGGGAGTCTGTACTAAGGTCCTGATCTCTACGCTGAGGACTGAACCAGAATTTAGAATGAACATAATATTCATAACTGCTGTACGTGCAGGAAATGTCCACTGAGGATCCTTTGAAGGCGCAGATACTTCTTTCACTGTAAGCCACTGTATTGCAGGCTTGACCATTAACACCTGAAAAATAAAATATCTTTGGTTAATCATTATGAAAATGTAATTGCCTTATCTCAGGGCTGAATGTATGGCTGTGGACAGTGTCTCCCTTTTATGTAATAAGGTAAGGCATCATGTTGGTGGAAGACTGTAAGTGAACTCACACACTGAAGGAGAGGGGGAATTCTCATATCCTTTAACAGCACAGGCATAGCTTTCTTCAGGATAGGAATAGTGATTAAAAGAATCTCTTGTTTCTGTCCATTTCAGTCCATTCTTGTACCAGATGTAGGGAGGACCAGAAGTTGGAGGACAACTGCTGAAACACTCTAGGTTTGCCCATATACAGCTTCCTGTGCAGGAACTTGTTTTGGTCACCTTCACCTGGAGACCTGGATTTGTAAGGAACAAACATGTTAATCTGAACTGTCATCGTACGTGTAGTAGATGCAGTAACATTCACTGCAGTGTTGACCAAATGTTGAGCTAACTTACATAGTTACAAACAAAGTGTTACCTGTGACAGACAGAGTGACTGGTTCACTAGCATACACGTCTTGGTTTGTTGTGAAACTGAACCTGTACTCAGCTGAGTCGCTCTCTCTCAGGTTTCTGATTCTCAGAGTGCAGATGTTGTTTCCACAGCGATCCTCTACACGACCTGCGTACTCTGCGTCTGTTTTCAGATCTACAGGTTCACCATCTTCCTGTTTAGTGAACCAGAAGGTTTTTTCTACTCTGTTTGCCTTATCTTTCCATCTGGACGGGTATGTGTAGCTGCATCTTATCTCCACTGTTGATCCTTTCACTGCACAGATCTCAGTAGAAGAGCAAGTCACTCCCCAGCCATCCAGACCCTGAACCACTGAAACACAGAGCACATCAGAAACATTCATCAGACTCGTCAGTAGACAGACTTTCTTAGCATTATCAAACACATCTATTTACTATATATAACTGCGGCATCTGCATTCAGAAGACTCCTCTGAAATTGTCATTGTAATGTCAGTGTGTGTGTGTGTGTGTGTGTGTGTGTGTGTGTGTGTGTGTGTGTGTGTGTGTGTGTGTGTGAGTAAACTCACACACTGCAGGCGAGGGGAAGTCTTCGTGTCCTTCAAAAGCACATGAGATCCTGTCTGCGTGGTGAAGCAAGCCTTTATAAGAAGATCTCGTTGTTGTGGGGATTTTCTCTCCGTTCTTGAACCAGACGTAGGAAACACCACCAGCTGGACTGCAGCTGCTCTGACACTTCAGCTCTGCTAAGGTATCAGACTGCTGGACTGCTGCTGTGATCACCTGCACCTGCAGAGCTGGATATGAGAAAAAGAAACATTTGAAATGACACAATATTATATCACTTGGTCCAGCGGTTAATTTGGGGTTTGTTATGTAAGGGGTGGGGGGCTCATAGATGAAGAGCACAGTCTTTTTGAATAGTCCCATTTAATTTACATCTTAAAATATTGCAATATACACTTTTACAGCTTTTCCAATATCAAAATGTGATAAAGTGCCATTTTCAAACTAAAGGAATGTGAAATGCAACTACAAGTGACTGAATACTTATCAAGCAGGACCATGAAAGTGATAATCACAATTATATATCATAATTATTTATTTTTGTAAGCGACAAAACATTAAGAAACGGCGCACTGCTCTGACTTGTTGTGCCACAATCGTGTTAACTTAAAAACTATCCCCCTTATTAGAAAAAAATTAAATTGCAATTTCACTTTTTGTTGCAATAATTAAGAATTACAGAAATCTTCCACCCAAATTTGCATTCTGAAGTCAAATGCATCTCTAAAAACTTTTAATGTAAAGAAATGTGAGGTCCAAACATCTCTATCGCTGGCTGGTGTATGGCTGGTGGTTTAGGAAGAATTTGATATTCAGCAATTAGTGCTGTCAAAATTATCGCGTTAACGGCGGTAATTAATTTTTTGAATGAATTGCCTTCAAATATTTAACGCATTTAACGCATGTGCAGAATGGCCCGCCCCATACGTGCCACCAGTGGCAGTGCCAGGGTATGGCTGGGGTAGGCTACACCCATGCCAAGAAATGGCTTTGCCCCACCATGAACAATGATGTTAAAGTAAGCTCAATAAAGTCTGCCAACTCGCGGAGTAAATTGCACAGACAGCAGTTAGTAAGATTGATTTCAGTAGCCACGGTTTTGAACACTTTTGTCACGTAGTGATCGTCTTCTCAATAGAACATCTTTGATAATGTCTTCTGGCCAATCAGAATCAAGATAACGGCGTGGTGTTGTTGCAGGAAGTCCCGACGGAGAATACTTTTGCTGTAGTACAGGGGTGCACATAACTGGTACGCAGGTTATGTGCGTAATCTGAAATGCGTACCGTCACTTGTGTCACAAAGCGCATGTGCGTACCGACGTACTTGTGAAGCTTTTCCAGAAGGCGGTTCGATCACCGGACGACAGAGTCGGTCTCCGTGTGCACAGACAGGGCTGCTGTTAACGTCGGTCTGTACAACGGAATTGTGCCAAAACTACGCCAACCGGCTGAGGAGGGAGACTCCCCCCTTCACTGGAGAACTGTGCTAAAACAGCTGATCACAACGTTCACACTCTGTGGTCACGAAGTACTCCACTAGCCCGCCGCCCCCTCTGTCCACTTTCCTGAAGTACTCCCCCGTTGATAGAAATCAACACGTAATGAATTAAGACCCCACGGTTTGATGATTGATTAGGGGTGTAACGGTATCCGTATTCGTCCCGTACTGTCACGGTTCGGACGTCACGGTTCGGCACATGCAGTCACACGGCGAATACGCCTTTTTTTTTACGAGTGGGAAAAAAGTCTGTCCTTCAGGGCAGCATCCACTACACTATATACAATCCAGGGGGCGGTATTGCGCCTAAAAGCTGTTTGCCAGCCGCCCTTAAACAACAAATGAAGAACAAGAAGAAACAACAACAAAACGAACTAAATACAAGAAGAAAAGTTAGTATGGTGATTTCAGATCACACACAGGAGCTAGAACCCACCTGCTTCTTTTAAATCAGCTGTGTGGGAACATTTCGGGTTCCCTGCGGACTACAATAACGAAGAAGTGCGAGTGGTGGATCGGAAGAGGACGGTGTGTCGACGTTGTTCGATAGCGGTGCGGTATGCTAATAGAAACACACGCCAAACATGCTAAATCATATCAGAAGGCATCACCCAGATTTGCCAATCACCGGAGCCTGCAAAAGACAACAGCTGTTCAACAGCTGATCCCCGCTGTTTTTAAGAAGCCAGCAGACATGAGAGCCGAGAGACCAAAATAATTAACGGAAGCTTTTGGCATAATGTGTTTCAATGACTTTGCGCTCTGGAAACACTTTCTTATTATTTATGATGTAATATTTTCAAGACATTCTTTTTAGTTTTACAGCTTGATGAAACCTTTTAGTTTGACATCAGCCATTATAGATACTATGGCCATCTGAGTGTGTGTGGTTTGTTTTTAACTGTTTAATACAGTTAATTATTCAAAATGTCAGAGTTCCTTATTTTGATACTGAAACTTGCACTACTGTTCAAAAGTAAATAACAACAAACCTGGAATTACGCATTTGGGACTTTTTTTTGCTTTTTCTTGTTGTACCGAACCGTGACCCCCAAACCGAGGTACGAACCGAACCGTGACTTCTGTGAACCGTTACACCCCTATGATTGATAGGTGTGTGGGTTGTCTTTCATTTTGACACGCAGAAAAATGTTATAATAAACATAGATACTGTATGTTAAATGGATATATCCGCCTTCTTTCATTTATCTTTCCATTCCCAACAATATACATAAAGAAATGGCATATTTTGGACATAGTTCGAATGGTGATTAATCATGATTAATTAATTTTTAAGCTGTGATTAATCTGATTAAAATTTGTAATCGTTTGACAGCTCTATCAGCAATGTAAACTTTTGTTTCGTCAACATATTCATTGTTGAATAGCTGCAAGGCTGATCACGTGAGAGCGAGGACTGTATTTGAAGGTATAACGTGTATTTTCATCAGTGTGTTGATCAGTACCTGTGACAGTCAGAGTGGTTCCAGGTAAATCACTCCTCCATTCAAAGCTTGGTGTTTTGAATTTGAAGAGATACTGAGCTGAATCTGAGTCTCTCAGGTCAGAGATCCTCAGAGTGGAGCGTCCTCTCTCTGTTTCAAGGATCTGAACACGACCTGCATACTGGGAGTCTTCACTAAGGTCCTGATCTCTACGCTGAGGACTGAACCAGAATTTAGATTGAACATATTCATAACTGCTGTACGTGCAGGAAATGTCCACTGAGGATCCTTTGAAGGCGCAGATACTTCTTTCACTGTAAGCCACTGTATTGCAGTCTTGACCATTAACACCTGAAAAATAAAATATCTTTGGTTAATCATTATGAAAATGTAATTGCCTTATCTCAGGGCTGAATGTATTGCTGGGGACAGTGTCTCCCTTTTATGTAATAAGGTATGGCATCATGTTGGTGCAAGACTGTAAGTGAACTCACACACTGAAGGAGAGGGGGAATTCTCATATCCTTGAACAGCACAGGCATAGCTTTCTTTGGGATAGAAATAGCCATTAAAAGAATCTCTTGTTTCTGTCCATTTCAGTCCATTCTTGTACCAGATGTAGGGAGGACGAGAAGTTGGAGGACAACTGCTGAGACACGTTAGTGTTGCATATATACAGCTTCCTGTGCAGGAACTTGTTTTGGTCACCTTCACCTGGAGACCTGGATTTGTAAGGAACAAACATGTTAATCTGAACTGTCATCGTACATGTAGTCGATGCAGTAACATTCACTGCAGTGTTGACCAAATGTTGAGCTAACTTACATAGTTACAAACAAAGTGTTACCTGTGACAGACAGAGTGACTGGTTCACTAGCATACACGTCTTGGTTTGTTGTGAACCTGAACCTGAACTCAGCAGAGTCGCTCTCTCTCAGGTTTCTGATTCTCAGAGTGCAGATGTTGTTTCCACAGAGATCCTCTACACGACCTGCGTACTCTGCGTCTGTGGTCAGATCTACAGGTTCACCATCTTCCTGTTTAGTGAACCAGAAGGTTTTCTCTACTCTGTTTGCCTTATCTTTCCATCTGGACGGGTATGTGTAGCTGCATCTTATCTCCACTGTTGATCCTTTCACTGCACAGATCTCAGTAGAAGAGCAAGTCACTCCCCAGCCATCCAGACCCTGAACCACTGAAACACAGAGCACATCAGAAACATTCATCAGACTCGTCAGTAGACAGACTTTCTTAGCATTATCAAACACATCTATTTACTATTTTATATTGATTTACATACAGAGGAATGTTCTGATGTGTGTTTATAACTGGGTTTATACCATAAAGTGTTATTGTAGTTTCCAGTGAACAGAGGCATCGAAAACATATATAATGTTGACGTAGGACATCATGCTGCAGTGTATTTAACCTTTAACGCAGTATTTACTTGATAAATACTTAGATTTCGAACCTTAGAAAAAGATCAGAATAAAATATTAGAGGGTGTGGATCAGAACAATGAGTCTTCTTTTCTGGCTTGCTTTTCTCTCAGTGATCCGGCTGCTGCAGGGCGTGAATGGAAACTCCAAAGAAAAGCAGAACATCGAGGCGTGTGATATTAAGATAAGAAATAACTGACAGAGAGTTCATTTCTAAGTATTTTACTGCTAATTGCTTTCAAAAGTCGACACAAACGTTGCATGCTGCACCTAGGTCTCCTCATTGTCAGGTAAAACAAAGCATCTGGCTTCTCTGCAGAAATTAGATATTTATCAAAGCTACAATATCCACTAAACCACATGAGCATTTATTTAAAGTCATGTTTCTAAATGACTCTTAACATAAATCCAATGTTCAGTCTTGTTTTGTCAGATAAATACTGCTGTGTCCCCATCTTCACGCTGCTGTAACTTTGTCTATCCTTATTTCGGTGATGCCTGAAGTGTAGAGTTTTGAGAGGCTTATCATTGAAGAAAGCTGCATATAGCACCTTGCGTTGATAGGGAGTTACAGAGCTAACTTGTTACTGTGATCGCCCCGGTTCCTTTTTAGCACGTCATACCCAGATCTCTCTTCCTGTTTCCAGTAAGTCTTTACACTTTTCACCGTCCAATGGAGGCAGAAATTAAGAAAATAGAAAAGCTACGATCATGTACGTGCGTGCAAACAGACGTTCATGCATTCACGGACACACACCTTCACACACACTTGACCTTCAGGGTCAAAACTGTGGCCGCCATGAAGGGCGCAGCTAAAAACTGTAAAGTTGTTGGCAATAAAAGAAAACAATGCGCTAAAAGATGAGATGATTGAAGTCAGATGATATTCATTAGTCACTTTTTATCCACGTTGCAACTCCTACCGTAAGTTTCTTATAATCATTACATTATCAAATACAGCTGCTGAATGTCTAGTGCTGAGAAACACTTGCTAAAGTTAAGTGCGTGGACTGCAGGATGAAAGAGGAAGTTCAACTGAGCGATACATTTGAATTAACAATTATTTACATTTAAAAAAGTCTTGTTTTGTAATATTTACAGTAATTATTTCCATCAACACAGACATAGTTGTACCATGCCAAATGGTGCAAACACTCTGAGCTGCATCAACTGTCTTACAATATAAATGTAGATGTACAGTACCTTGTACAACGAGAAGGAAGACGACAAATCCTCTCGCTGCTGCTGGTAGACTCATAGCTGCTCCTCACGTCTCTGATGAACCATCAGGTAGATCACATACAGGAGAAATACTGTTTGTCAGTGAGTCACCAAAAAACGTTTGTACATCGAGGAGGGTGTTTTCTCTGTCACTCGATCAGCGGTGTTAAAAATATATCAATGTGTTAAGAACTGCCCTTGTTTCCTTCCTCTTAACAGTTACAAGATACAAGAGACGGTAAACATAGTTAAACTGAAGAACTCTGTGGTTTTGCTAACAATGCATTAACTTGTAAACATCTACAGTATGAAAATGGGACAGCTCAACATTGCCATCCTTAAAGCCACAATGTGTTCAAAAACATGGACGAACACACTGAATGGTCGGTTTATCGTGAAAAACCATCATTAATGTAAGAATTTCTTCTTCATCCGTACTCTTCATCCCACTGCATATAACCAGCTAATTATGGGCGTCCACGTTTAATTACATTTTACCACAATTTCCAGCAGCCAATCATTGTGCTGCAAGGCAAGGCAAGGCAAGTTTATTTATATAGCACTTTTCAACACAAGGCAATTCAAAGTGCTTTACAAAAAATGAAAGACATTAAGAAAATGGCATTTAAAATCAGTCATTAAAAAGAAAAGCTAATAAAATAAACATTAAAAGGAAAAATACATGGATAAAAGTTACAGTGCAGTTTAAGATCTGAATAGTTCAATTAAAAGCAGCGACAAAGAGAAAAGTCTTCAGCCTGGATTTAAAAGTAGTCAGAGTTGCAGCGGACCGGCAGGTTTCTGGGAGTTTGTTCCAGATATTTGGAGCATAATAACTGAACGCTGCTTCTCCATGTTTAGTTCTGACTCTGGGGACAGAAAGCTGACCAGTCCCTGAAGACCTGAGATATCTGGATGGTTCATAATTTAGCAGGAGGTCAGAAATGTATTTTGGGCCTAAACCATTCAGTGCTTTATAAACCAGCAGCAATATTTTTGAAATATATTCTTTGACACACAGGAAGCCAGTGTAAAGACTTCAGAACAGGAGTGATGTGATCCACTTTCTTAGTGTCAGTGAGGACTCGAGCAGCGGCGTTCTGAATCAGCTGCAGCTTCCTAATAGATGTTTTAGTGAGACCTGTGAAGATACCATTGCAGTAGTCGAGTCTACTGAAGATAAAGGCATGGACAAGTTTTTCCAAATCCTGCTGTGACATTAGTCTTTTAATCCTAGATATGTTCTTTAGGTGATAGTAGGCTGATTTAGTAACTGTTTTAATGTGACTGTTGAAACTCAGGTCAGAGTCCATGACTACACCTAGATTTCTGGCTTTATCTGTTGGTTTGAACATTGCAGACTGAAGCTCAGCGCTAACTTTTATACGTTCTGACTTGGCTCCAAAAACCATTACCTCAGTTTTATCTTTGTTTAATTGGAGAAAGTTCTGACGCATCCAGTCATTGATTTGTTCAATGCACTTACTCAGTGTTTGAATTGGAGCATAGTCTCCTGGTGAAATTGTTACGTACATTTGTGTGTCATCTGCATAGCTATGGTAACTTATTTTGTTGTTCTTCATTATCTGAGCCAGTGGTAGCATGTAGATGTTAAAGAGAAGAGGCCCCAAGATGGAGCCTTGAGGAACCCCACATGTCATATTTGTCTACTCAGATGTGTATTTACCTATAGAAAAAAAGTTGTTTCTGTCCTTTAAGTAGGATTCAAACCAATTTAGAACTGTTTCCGAAAGTCCCACCCAGTTTTCCAGTCGGTCTAGTAATATGCTGTGGTCAACAGTTAGTCAGATTGTGTTTTGTAAAGATGTACCCCTGCCCTCTACAGTCAAACCTTTGTAATGTTCTGTGATGGAAATGTCCAGATGTGAGAGTAATCCTGTATTTTAATGATTGGCAAATAACGAACTCCTGGTGCCTCACTGAATGTGAAGATGCCGTCCACTTACAGATAATTAGATTATATTCAACGTTATTGTCATTGCACATGAGTACAACAAAATGTAGTTTGCATAGAGTGAATGAAGTTACAGTAAATTCACCGAACAAACAGTGTTGAAGTAATGGACATAAATATAATTAAGTCACTTTGGATAATTGGGTGCAGATTTAGATGTACATGTATAAACATACAAGGTGCAGGGTTTAGGCATGAGTTAAACACAGATGTAATTAACAGTAAAGAATGATGTGCTAGTTTCACAGGAGTCTTCACTTCAGAACCATGACGCATCGCCCCAAGTAAGCAACTGCTGGACGACGGCCACAGGATTGCGGTGAGGAAACACAATGAGGAGGTGGATAAAAACAGGCATATTTTTTTATCCAAAGTAATGAAGTTTTGTGGGGCTTTAGAGTTGGCTTTGCGTGGGCATGACGAGACACACTCTTCAGTCAACGCTGGCATTTTCAGGGGATTGGTGGATTTAGTTTCCTGCACACTGTGCTGGAGGAGCACGAAGACCTGCCACCGTTTTTAAAGGCAAGTCAAAGACGTACACCACATTGATTTTAAGAATAAGAATAATTATTATTAGTTTGTTATAGGGCTGCACGATTTGGGGAAATAATCTAATTGCAATTTTTCTAAAAGATATTGCGATTATAATTGTTTTTAAAGCGACCCAACTGAAGTTTATTGTAAAATGTGGCCATATCTCCGGCTAGGAAGGTCGTATCAACGTGCAGTTTGCTTGTACATGTTCTATGGCACGTCTCTACTGGGAATTGTAGTTTTAAAAGACGTTTTAGTTTTTTCCAAAATTAGAAGTTGACAGTATTAAACTGTGTACAGCCCTGGAGGTTTAGGGGATAGGAAACACATTGGTGTGTAAAAATGTAAAGCATATAATTAATAAATGGGTGAACATCGCTTGTGTACATAATGAGCATTACTATATTCCCACATGACAGCTCATTGTTACTTTGTAATTCTACTCCACTACAATTCAGAGGTTAACCTGGTATTTTTACTCCACTACATTTATTTTAGTTACTCTGCAGATTCTGTTTAATGATGTGAAATATAAACAACCCTTAAATCAGACTTTAGTTACACCTGAGTAAAATTCAGGGAAGGTGATTGTCAAGTGCCAACAATCAGAAGAGATATTTGATAGATGGTGCTTGAGAAGACTAAACATTTATCTGCAGATCTCTATAAAGTATATTCATTACTCGTTATTCTCTACTAATAGTTAATTAAAGACTGTATATTATGGCTATTTTGCACATCCCTTTCAAGATTTCAATATTTTCTAAGGTTTATTGACATGTCATATATACAAATAATTCAATAACGTGCTTTAACCACTAGGCGGTGCACACAAGGTACACACAGCCATAATAACTTTGTATTATTAGTGTAGGACACTTGTGTATGTATAACATCTGAATATGTGTAGTTGTATTCATGTTTTCACATCATTTTACAGGATATTGCTATATTATTTCACATGTTTTACTTCTAATATCTGCTTTGTAAAAACTCACAGACAGAAAGGTATATCTGTCATTTAATGGTAAGCTATTGAAATTCTGAATCAATAAATGTGTCTCCCATCACCCAAATCACTGACTATTCGTTCAACTCAGTATTTACATTCTTATATTCAAAGAAAATCAGTAATATCTACAAGTCCTTTTCTATCAGCTGTGCACCGTTATGGTGTAAATATAACCTATCTACCAATTGGATCAAATATAAAAGTCAGCCGAATTAGTGTTGATACTGCAAGGAGACGTATTGTATGAAGAGAAATGTAAGATGTGTTTAATTGCTGATATATTTATGATCCACGTCACGTAATGTAGTTTCTTTACTTGAAAGAGTCCTCTCCTGCAAAAATGAGAGAATCTGATGGATAAAGTCAGATGTATGCACTTAAGGACATTTTAGTCCTTAAGGTCTTACTCTGTGTGTTTGGGCTACACACTATATACACTGATATTTAGAAATAAATAAATGTGCTATATGCCTTAAAACATAATTTAAGATCTAATTAGATTCCGAGGCTCAGGGTTAATTTAGTAAATGCATGTTACTGACTCTGATTTTGTGTCCTGCAGGAGTGAAACCAGTGACTTTCTCCAAGTGGGAGAAGATTGATAGTGAGGAAGTTCGGAGGGGGGTGGCGATCGGGAAACCCCGCGAAAAACTGCTGACTGTAGAGGAAATGCTACAGGTGGCTGGAAAATAACCTGAAGACGACAACATTTCATACCGTCCTGTCTGGGATAAATGACAGAAATAATTACATTAAATGATACGTGATAAAAGCTATTAGGTACTGCAGTTTACCCGTTAAAGCTTTTAGTTTTCGTTCAACTTCCAATCCAGTGGCGGTGCTAGGGGGTGGCTACTTGGGCTCAAGCCCCGGATGTTTTCTGAAAAGCCCTGGATGTTTCACTTTCAAGCGTCTCGGGAGTAATGTGCAGTACCGGAGTCCACCAGAGAGGCTTCCGCTGCGGTACATTAGCCTGCGTACTGCGTCGCCTGCCCTGAAGTAGAAGTGATCCTTCCTAGTGCCTAACGAGTTTTAAGCCAATAGCCTATACAGTTATGGATATTAGAAAGTTATTGTCATTGAAACGGGCGACACAAGCTGCAGCAGCAGTATCAGCAGCTGACAACAATTTCATCACCAGCAGTGAATAAATGGATAATGTTTCAGGGTTGTGAATCTAATGGTGATATCTGCACTCTGGCTGACTGAATAAGAAGTGAAAAAGAGCGATGTGGCGTTAATGTTTAGCAATGGAGTAACCACACTAAGTAAACTAAACTAAACATTATCCTAAGATGTAACGTTAAAAGTAGACTGAGGTATGAAGGGTTAAGACACTAAAATAACGTATTCCAATTTTTATTTTGTTTTCGCGCTTGGAATTATACCGGCTCTCGTTTCAGTACATTGGATTAAAAAAAAACTGATGTTTTACCAGCAGTTCTGTCACGTTTGAATATTAAGGACATTTTAAAGCAGAAATACACTAATAGTATAAGATACTCCAAAAATAAAGTTTTTTGATATTTTGATAAGAAAACAGATTTATTAATGAAAGTTTTATTTTATGGCAAAGATAAAAGCTCGATAATCGCCATCTCGTTGACCCCGTCGTGGCGAACGTTATCCGTCTCGTTGATCCAGTCGTGACGAACGTTATCCGTCTCGTTGACCCCGTCGTGGCGAACGTTATCCGTCTCGTTGACCCAGTCGTGGCGAACGTTATCCGTCTCGTTAATTCCGTCGTAGCGAACGTTATCCGTCTCGTTGACCCAGTCGTGGCGAACATTATCCGTCTCGTTGACGCCGTCGTGGTTAACGTTTTCCGTCTCGTTGACCCAGTCGTGGCGAACGTTATCCGTCTCGTTGATGAAGTCGTGACGAACGTTATCCGTCTGGTTGACCCCGTCGTGGTGAACGTTATCCGTCTCGTTGACCCCGTCGTGGTGAACGTTATCCGTCTCGTTGACCCCATCGTGGCGAACGTTATCCGTCTCGTTGACCCCGTCGAGGCGAACGTTATCCGTCTCGTTAATTCCGTCGTAGCGAACGTTATCCGTCTCGTTGACCCAGTCGTGGCGAACATTATCCGTCTCGTTGACGCCGTCGTGGTTAACGTTTTCCGTCTCGTTGACCCCGTCGTGGCGAACGTTATCCGTCTCGTTGACCCCGTCGTGGCGAACATTATCCGTCTCGTTGACCCCGTGGTGGCGAACGTTATCCGTCTCGTTGACCCAGTCGTGGCGAACATTATCCGTCTCGTTGACGCCGTCGTGGTTAACGTTTTCCGTCTCGTTGACCCCGCCGTGGCGAACGTTATCCGTCTCGTTGACCCCGTGGTGGCGAACGTTATCCGTCTCGTTGACCCCGTGGTGGCGAACGTTATCTGTCGCGTTGACCCCTTCGTGGCGAACGTTATCTGTCGCGTTGACCCCTTCGTGGCGAACGTTATCCGTCTCGTTGATCCCGTCGTGGCGAACGTTCTGGTGACGTGACGCCTCAGCTTTCACTTCGTTGGTCGCCATTTGAACTGAAACAAATACCTTTCATTAAAAACTTCACAGAAATGTAATTTATTTTAGCTTCTCCAGACTTTGATCCTGTACTTTGTTTTTATGAAAAAAGGCCACTCCATCGTGACGTCTGTAGTCAACAGATTATAAAAGACTACAATTACCACGGCACCTTCCTCTAAAAGTCTAAAGTGCCAGAGATAGGCAACCTTTTTTGTACCGCTCAATTACCCTTTGTTATCAAGTTATACAAGCCTTAACAAAACAGCTTTTGGTAATCTGTTGTAGTTTAATTTTAAATAAATCATTTTGAAAATGTTTTTAATGTTACTAAAACTGTGAGGTAAATTAAGTTAGGTGGCAATATGTCCCTCTATAAATGTACTCCATTACAATTGTTTTTAAAATGGCAAAGTACCTCAAAAGTTTTTTTAATATAGCATCTGTTGACTGTTTCTTATCCCATGAAGATCAGTAAAAGAGAAAAGACATGACTCACCTTCGCCAGCGTCTCGCTCCAACATGGACTCCATCGACCGGAAAAGTGCAAAGGCTTTATTTAAGGAGATCTCATTGGGAGACAGATCTGTTGAACACAGTATAATTAAAGGTTAGTGTCAGACAGAGAGAAGAAACACTGCATAAAATGAAATGTTTTCAACTCTCAGTCTCCTCTGCAGCTTATATTCACCAGCTGGAAAACCAGAGACTGTGGACAGGAAACATGCTGTTAAATCAAACATTATTCCTTCATCTTCAACACAATTATCAAACAGGTAAATACCTCTGGCCAGACAAACAGTCAGCACACAGACGAGCATCCAAACAGCTGCCATCTCTACAGTTTTCCAAGAGAGTGTTGCCTGAGCACCAGCCAGCTTTAAAGGAGGGAAATCTCCAGCAGCTGCTGCTGATCAGCACTGATTGTCTCTCTGCACAGAGGAAAACACCATTTATCTGAGATTAAACTCTGAGAATGAGGAGTTTTTCATGGAGCTTGTTGTGCATTTATGATTACTAGAGACCATCTTTTTAAATTCACATTATGTTCAAATCAGTAAAGGAATATTGCATTTGAGAGGGTATAGCAACTACAACAAATAACAAGCCCTCCAGGGGCGGATCTACCGGGGTGGCATGGGGTGGCAACTGCCACACTAAACAATAGCCTTGCCACCCCAGCTGCCACCCCAGTTGGCATCTTTGTTTTGAAAGAAAAGTTGTGGCTCATCGGACATTTATGAGAGAAAGTCTCTAATGTCCGAGTGCAAGTGAATGCACCACCAGATGCACGTCATGTAACCCCTCCCCCGGTCCTGGCGCGAGAGTGGAAATATGATTGGTGGCGAATTCACTTGAACGGGGGAACGGTGCAAAACGAGAAGCCTTTCGTTCGGACCCAAGCACTGAAGGAATGAGGTAGTTGCGGTCTACAATGACAGAGAAGAGAATGTCAAGTTTGGCTGTACTCAGCATTGAATCAAAACGCACTACAGCTGTTGATCTTAATAAGTTTGTGAGGCGTTTTGCTGAACAAAATAATAATCGCTGCATTCAGCTGTAATAGATGATGAGAATAACAAACTGTTAAGATTATGACCTTGTATGCGTGTATATATTTTTTTCTTTGTGGGGGTCTGCCCCCAAAAAACAGTTTTAAGTCCTGAGAAAGTAAAATAAGACGGTGTGTAAAACTACACTGCCCAGCCAACAGAAAGTAACCACTTTGATTTAACTAGGCCAGCAGGTAAGGACCTTCCACTGGATAATAACTGCAGCGATGTTTATGTTTTAGCTGAATACACGTTTTTTAACCCTAACTAGTCACTTCTTTAATGTGTGTTCTTTCTGATGTAAAGTCAAGGTTGTAACTGTATATCAATAATTATATAATTACTTGTTTTTCAAATTTGAAGGAGGGTGAGCAAGCATCTTGATGAACATTCATCATTAACTCCTCCAAAAAATATAGTTTATTCAATAATAAATGAATATGTGAATCATAACAGTTCTTTACTATATCTGTAAAGCGTCTTTGAGCAACTGTAAAAACGCTAACAAATGAAATCTATTATTATTATTATTATTTATTAACAGTGATTGACAGCTGATAGGAATAATATGATTGTTAATAGTATCATATTCATTCAGACAAACATCGATGAGACAGTTAATTAACGTACTTATTGCAGCAGTCTGCATACATTTTGTTCCCCTGCTGGTCTAAGAGTGAGACAAACTCATTCAGTTATTGTTCAGTTAAAATTAATTAAATTACGTCTGCCACCTTATATGTAAGGCTTTACTGAAGTGCCACAATAATATCACCGATGTGATTGATTTAAAATATTAATATTGTGGCTTTCCAAGTTAAAATTGATTGTAGGGGTGTAACGGTTCACAAACATTTCGGTTCGGTACATACCTCGTTTTTAGGTAACAGTTCAATTCGGTACATTTTCGGTACAGCAGAAAAAATTATCACAAAACATTAAATATTTTTTTTTAATTATTATTAAACTGTGACTATTGTATTCAAATAAATACAAAATATAGTAAAATAAACATTAACTTGCAGCATTTCGATGAACTGAAATAATCTTTTTAACTGTACTAGTCCCTAAGCAGCCAGCTTGACATTAGGACTTGCTTGTCATTGTATTTTCATGTTGTTTAAAGAAAGATGAACTTGTCCACATTTATTGCTGAAATGGCAGATCTGCTGGCACTAACAATGTCTCCTGCTGTGGAGAACACCCTCTCTAGGGACAGTGGCAGCAGATACAGCCAGGTAGCGCTTTGCTACCATGGCAACATAAGGATATTTGGCGTTTGTAATAGCTTTGGCTCGGTCTGAACTCTCTGCGAGTGGTGGAGGCTACATGCTAATGGGAGTTGGGTTTGCACTTCAGCCTTTTTTCTTTTGGTACCAGTGACAGCTTTGGTTCGGTCCACCTGTCTATGTCCGTCATCCTTGTACGTAACTGCAAAACCAAAATGTTACCAAACCGGAGACTTCAATGATGCTGGAGGATTTTCAGCTCAACTTTATCTGCGTTCGCCATTTCGACAGTTCCTCAAATTACTGACAACATTTGAACGCATTCCTGTGACCAGCTTTCATAGTATGCCTCTCGTCCAATGAAATTAAATGATATAGATTACTTCCAGAAAGTTGTTCATGTTCTCAATTTTTTACGTTTAACGCTATATTCATAACCGAAGGGCCCGTACCGAATAATTTCAGTACGGGTACGTGTACCGTTACACCCCTAATTGATTGATATGATTGCGATTTAAATCAGCATATACTTCTGTCAGGGGATGCCACCCCTCAAAATCCCCTGCCACCCTCTTGCCACCCCATGAATATTTGTCTAGATCCGCCCCTGAAGCCCTCCCCCTGAAAAACAAAGATCTTTATTAACATTTTATATTGTTGCCTCAAAACAATTTCACACAAGGTAAAAACTCTGAAAAAGTTATAGTAAATATCCAAAATATCCCTCCTCTTCAGAAAACTAAAAATGCAATGACAACATTTTACAACCCCCTTCCCTAAACAGATATTTTGTAGAAGAAAATAAAACAGGGTTATTGTATAGCCTTCTTCCTGTCATGCCTCACATAAAATACCTGATTGCTCATGAAACTTGCATTTTCAAGACGTAACAATAATGATGCTGATATTTGAATTACAATTGACTGATTCTTCTGTACTTATACTTAACTCTCATTTTCAATTCCTAACTTTAACTTGTGATCAAGTTCATAGTAAATCTACTTTTTCTTAAGTAGAGGATCTTAGTACTTCTCCCCACACTGCTTTGTTTCAAAGGTAAGACATGAGCAGAACAAATGTTTAATTATTTGGTTATTCTAATAGGGACTTGAAGGCCTAAACCAGAGTTGCTTCGACTAACTGGTCTGTTTGATGTTGTAACACCTACTGGTCACCAGCAGAGGTCAATAATATTCACATTTTACTACACACCTCATTGGGACCTGGAGTTAACTGAGACTAATGCTGGTTGGTAGAGTCTGACACTGTGGAGGTTACCAGTGAAAAGGTTTGATGGTTTATAAATAAATACACTTTACAAAGGTTTTTCCATGAATTTCTTTATTTCACACAATTTTTTTGTAAACAAAATCAACCTAGTCTCACAAAAAAACGTGTAATAACTACGTTGGTCCACAACGTAGGACGTTGTATTTCTACAAAAACGACTCTGAAATTGTAGGATCCCTACGTTTTTTTTCACCATTCATTCCACAGTGATCAGTCACGTGATCTTCACATTTCTCCCTGCAGAAAAAAAAATGGCCGAACTTCGTTTTATTCTCGGTGTAAAATGCCTATTTCAAAGTTAGTTTGGCCATTAAAATGCGTTTTGATGTCATTTGATGCGAGAAATATGAGTTGTTATTCCAGATTATGTGTGCAGTGGATGCACATGATCTTTAGTTTGCTAGTTATTACGAAGATTACTTCAGGAAATTGTGTCGAAACAACGTTTTCATTGTCACCAAGGTGGTTGCTAGGGATGCTGCTAACGATATTATTTCTGTTATGTTGTGTACCTGTTTAATGGTGTAATATTTGTTGCTACCCCCTTCCCCATCAATGTATAGTGTTGGTCCACAGCGCAAACGTATTAGTTTAACAAAATCCCATCTAAAATTGTGGCACAGATACGTTATTTTCCCCTGTGCAATTCTCCATTTACTCAACAATAACACATAATTATCCTTATTTATTTATTTGTTTGATTAATAAACACAAGTTGGAGTCCGTCAGGACCGAGGGTCGGAGCAGCTCATTTGCTTTACAGAATATTACACCCGGAAGTAAGTATTCTCTCCGCTTCGATTGACAAACCCCGTGATAGTCCTCAAGCTCTGTGATTGGAGAGTGTGCAGAGCGTCGAACAGCACTTGAAATGGGATGGAACCACGGCAGACTGTCCAAAACTGGATTTGAACGGGTCCACCCCGTCCCCAGAACTACACATGCTGGCTATTGTGTTTCGCAACATTTTCTCTATCTATGGCACGTCTCTACTGGGAGTTGTAGTTTTAAAAGACGTTTTCGTATTTCCCATAATAAGAAGTTGCCAGTATTTAACTTTGTACATCCCTGAAGGTTTAGGGGACAGGAAACACTCTTTGTAAAACATATAATTAATAAATAGGTAAAAATTGCTTGTGTCCATAATGGGCAGCATTAATATATACACACACACGACAGCTAAGGTCAGAAGAGCTTTATTTAACAGCTGGTCTTATGTCTGTGACCCCTCCTGTTGTTCATTGATAACATTACATTAATTGATAAGCCTGAAACATGCACTTGTCAAGGTTCAGAGGCACATTTTGCAAATATGGCAGTAGCCATCGATCAGCTTAAGATAAGATATACTTTATTGATCCCAAGTTGGAAACATTTGCGTTACATCAGCATGTGTAACAGTTGTAAATATGCAGTGGTGTTTATTTGTAAATCATTTAGTATAATCACACAAATTCTGTGTTTTATATTTAATAATTCTGTGTTCTTTATTTATTGATTGTTCAATACCTGACAAGGCGGGAGATGAACAACTTTGGTCGCAGGTTCCTCAACAGTGAATTACAAGACATCTATCAATATGTGTGTACCTCCACCATTAAACTGTCATATTCTGCACATTTCTTATGCTATCTACATACATCTTATATAAGAGTAAAATACATATGTATAATATCAGTTAAAATAAGTGCTTCAACATAGTTAACATTGCTGGAGGTATACACAAAGTTTTACATTCATTGCATAACTACACCGTTTGTGTATAATATGATATGTCAATAAACCTTAGAACATCTTGAAATCTTGAAAGGGATGTGCAAAATAGTCATTATATACATTCTTTAATTAACTATCAGTAGAGAATAACGAGTAATGAATATACTTTATAGGGATCCTATTAATATCTAATAATAAAAATAATGAAATTCAATAACATGCTTTAACCACCAGGTGTCCCTTTATATCAGCTGTGCACCTTTATGGTGTAAATACAGCCTATCTACCAATTGGATCAAATATAAAAGTCAGCCGAATTACTGTTGATACTGCAAGGAGACGCATTGTGTGAAAAGAAATGTAAGATGTTGTTTAATGGCTGATATATTTATGATCCACGTCACGTTTCCAGTTCCTCATGTTTGTCTAGAAGTCTTCTCATCAGGGCTCTATAAATACAGAACTGCGGCAGATATGTAATATGTAATGCAGCCGAACCGTGTATTACAATGCCGTTATGTGATGACTTTCAAAGAGAAAAGCAAGCACACTCGGAATAAGGTATTTTCGGTCTGTTTCCGGTATTTGTTAATGACGATGTGCTGTGAGATGTGAGACTGGAATTACACAGAGGGGAAATAACGTAGGCTATCTTTAGATGCGGATTTTGTTAAACTAATATGTTTGTGCTGTGGACCAACACTATACATTGATGGGGAAGGGGGTAGCAATAAAGATAACACCATTAAACAGGTACACAACATAACAGAAATAATATCAATAGCAGCAACCACCTTGGTAACAATGAAAACGTTGTATCGACACAATTTCCTGAAGTAATCTTCATAATAACGAGCCGACTATAGATCATGTGCATCCACTGCACACATAATCTGAAATAACAACTCATATCTCTCGCATCAAATGACATCAAAACGCATTTTAATGGCCAAACTAACTTTAAAATAGGCGTTTTCCACCGAGAATAAGACGAAGTTCGGCCATGTTTCCTTTTTCTGCAGGGAGAAATGTGAAGATCACGTGACATAGGCGTCAGCCATTGGAATGAAGGGTGAAAAAAAACTTAGAAATACTACGTCCTACGTTGTGGACCAACGCAGTATTTACACGTTTTTTTATGAGACTGGGTTGACAAAACACATACACTCCAACGGACTAATGAAAACACAACAGCTAAGTGCTCTTTGATAGAAAAGACACTGCACACTCGAAAGGGCAAAGCAGATGGATTAGACATACTCTATACAACTCAATATGAAAACATAAATGTATAATAAAGACAATGTGACAGGTTTGGTCAAAAGGACTGCAAATATATTTAAAAATACACATTCAGAATTAAAAGACAATTCACATCTTAAAAAATACTTTAACATTTTAAAAAAGAGAAAGCAAGCAAGAGCATACCCCTTTACAAGATCTATGGCTAAACATATTTCATCAGGACAAATAAAAATAACATTTCCAAAAACAAAATAAGGCTTGTGCTACGCTGAAGGACAAGATGCTGAGGTTAAGACTCTGTTGAAAGAGGAAGAAAACATGTTACAGTTAGTTATAAAGAATACTTAGAAGTAGAGCTAAGAGACACGAGGAACTGATTACAACTCAACCTTCATTCAACAACGAGAGGTCAAACGTGAACATCATTTTAGAACCAGAAACAATAACATGTAAACAAAACAAATCAAGAAAGATAATATTTGAAAATATTGATTAAACATTAGGCCGTGTTTGTGTGTGTGTAGGTTTGTACAGATGTATGTGTATACATATATTTAAATATATTGCTCTGAATTGCCTTTTGTTGAAAGGTGCTATATAAATAAACTGGCTTTGTAGAATACTCTATGCTGATTGGACAATTTTAAACATTCTGAGGTCTGCTCTTTTTTTGCTTTGGTCGCACTGATCAAGGGACTATGTGCCGTCATATCAATCCGCCGATGGAAGTCCGGTCAATTTAACGTCAGCAATGGACAAAAAGTACATGTTTTCATCCGTCAGAAAACGTTGGTATTAAGCATTAATGAGTTTTGAAGCCCCATAAACTCTAACGTTTGAAGATATGCGTCTACACAAATAGACAGGAATTAACTAAAAGATGACTGAACACCAAATGCTGCTGACTGATAGCTGGCTGACCTTCACACCAGGTCCTCCTGCTCCTCTGGTTCTTCGCTCTGTTCTGCAGAGACCATGTTCAGGTCTGAGACGTTAATATAGTCAGGATCAGACTCCAACTGAATAGTAGAGACAAGAAAAGAAGAACGTTCAAGTCCTTTGGAACCTTTCAATAAAAGAAAGACTGTTTTATATATGTTTCTCTTTTGATACGAATGACAGGAGGACTAGTACATATTGGTCATTGTATATCAAGAAGCAAGGCCTGTTTACATTCTCCTTATTAATTATTAACAATTCTGTAATATCACTTCGCTGGAGTTGGATCTCACCTCCACAGTCTCTATGGGTTCATTCGCTTCAGAGGTGGAGCCCACAGTCTTCTTCTTCCTGAATTGTGTTCAATCAGTCAGATAAATAAGTACAAGTGTTACTCTAAGTACCCCAAATGATAAATGTCAATGCGGAAGTTGAGTAGTCTCACCTCATCCAGAGACAGACAAGGAGCAGAGGAATCGGCACCAGAACCACCACAGAGAACCTGGTGATGTTCACGATCGTTGGGGATGTATCTAGAAAAGGAGGTAAACAGTTGTCAGATACTTTGACTGTGAGTGGGATCCAGGAACCCTTCAACACACGTCTGTTAGCTATCCTGGCTCCACACTGGTAGGAGGAGTTCCCCATGGCTACCAGAACAGCAGAAAGTCTACACATCTTGCGTCATAGACTGAAAACCAAATCTGTGTCCCCTGAACCCAGGACATTACATTCTTTAAACTTCCCATTTCGGTCACCTTTTTTTGTTTCTATTTTATTTTAAAAGATTTTCGGCACTTTGTGTTAAATCTCTTTCTACTTCCTGGCTTTGTGTTTTCCCGCCTGTGTGTTTGTCCGCCCCAACCTGATTATTTAACCTGCTACCCTTGTGTTTTTGGCTCCTCTCTCTACTATGTCTTATCTATGTGATGTATGTTAGTATTTAACTCAAGGGTTGCGTTCCAATAGTCCATTTAGCTTAGGAACCTTCCTAACCAAGTGAAATGACCCGGAAGTATGTCAGTGGTAGCCATGATAAGTGCCGTTCCAATTCTCTAAATGAAAGGAAAGGAGGTTTCAAACTTCCTTTATAACCTCCTTCAGCTTAGGAACCACTGGACCTCCCTCACCGAAAGGAGAGGAGAAAATGCTGCCCCACAATGCATTGCAGCCGCAGCATTTGCCGTCACTCAGCAGTCGGCCGTTCACGGAAACAACCGATTATGACGGAGAAATGATATCATGAAAGTTACAGTGCTTATTAAGCTTTTTAAAACATAGGTGGTAAGTTGCCAAAGTGCTTTGTTTTGAACGTTCATCAGTATTATAATCAAAAAGAGAAATATGAACGTTAGTTTTCACTGAAATGATCAAATAAAGTCAACATTTCAGTCTTTACTGAGCTGTGTGGGGTTTGTTCAACTTCTAAAAGATGTCTGAATGGTGATATACACAGTGATAGATGTTAAGGACTAACGTTTATAATAAATACATCTGTATTGATTTTAAGATCTTTAGTTCATACAATCATACGTATTGGGATCATTTGTATTAATGTGGACCGGAGGGAGAGGGTGAGCATAAGTTTCACTTTCCTTTTTTATTTCAATTCCAGCTTTGGTCATGAAGAATATGTTTCTCTGTTGTCCACGTTCATAAAGCAAAGCAGCAGCATCAGAGCACGGTGCAGAGTCTCTAGATGAGTTCACAGTAGTCCCTCGTTCTTATTGAACATCCATGTTGTAGGCCGCTGTATAGAAAACTGTGGTTTCCATGGTTTCCCCACAGCAGCAGACGCACATTCATGACGTCCGCTGGCGCATCATAAACACGTGGGATAGTGAAAGTGCAGTCGGATTCTCTAAAGTACCGCAGTCTCTTCTCCTAAGTCCTTTTGAATTCTCCTATCCACTATCCCTTAACCCCGTGACGTTTCACTTAGAGGTCAAGGAATAGACGATAGGGTTAGAATTTAGGAGCTGATCTTTGGATTATCGGAGCGCAACCCTGGCCTCCTGTTAGTCTTTGTCAGATCCTTGTATGTTGTTATATCCTCAGGGTTGATTGCACTTATAGTAAGTTGCTTTGGACAAAGTGTGAGCTAAACGTAATGAAATATAAAGAAAATATTTATAACAGTTTCCCTCGATTCAATCTCTAGTTAAACTCACTGCATGTTGAAGTGATTGGCACATTTGTGTTGATATGGATGTGGAGTTTATCTTGTCCTATTTAATCTCTACTAATTTAAATAACAAATTGGTTATGGCTTTGTGAAGCTGTATTTTAGACTTTGAAGATGTCCGGACAAACGGATGTTTTAAGGTTTGAATCTGGGTCCAAAAGTGCAGCAGATGGAGATGAATTTGAAGGAGGGAGTGTTGTAGAAATTATGATCAGTAAACGTTGCCCATCCAGGTACTGGGCAAATGTAAGCTTTAAATAAACAATTTCACTCACATTTCATATTAATAAAGACTTTTTCAGATGTGCTTCTCCCCAGCTCGTTCTCAGCTGAACATAAATACTCTCCAGAGTCAGAGGACTGGATGGAGCTGAAGACAAGCTGTGGTTCTTCATTCAGAGATGTAACGTTTCCTCTCTCCTTGTACCAGGTGTAGTTAGCTGCTGGGTTAGCATCACTGCTACAGGTCAGAGTCACTGAACTGCCCTCCTCTATCTCAGCAGAGGGACTCACTGACACAGAGGGGAGCTTTGGAGCATCTGGAGGAGATGAGATAACAAAGATGTTTTCAAGATAAGAATGTGTTGCTGAAAGATAGACATCACAAAGGGTTTAAACAATGTCAAAACCCCTTATGGACCATTTTTTAAAAGATCACCATAATTAACATCCACTGTCTCTATTCTTAAACATTTTGTCAAGTTATTAGTTGATGTTTTGGACTAGTGCTAAAAATGTAAGCACTAGTTCATAGCCCATTGTATGCCAGAGTCACAGTATTTGCATTTGTAGTATTATTATACTGTATGCTTGGATATTTATCAGACATGCCTGATTAACATAATGTGTTGCGTCCATTAGAATGGTTTCTATGTTTTGTTATTTGAACACTAGATGGCGTAATGGGGCAACAGCATACAAGTGATCTTCAGGCACAGGTGCATTGATTGTGACTGGGAGAGCAATCGTTTTTTGAGCGTTTTTTGAGCGTGTCTATCGTGTCTGTGACAACCCGGTATCACGGCAAGACGTGAACATGTGACGATTTACCATGCTGGGAGACTTGAAGATGTCACGATTTCGTCCCTTCAAACGTAACAGTTAGACGGTATTGTTAACCCATGTTAACCATGCGATGTGAAATCCGAAAACATTTTTTCAAATAAAATTATACTTTATTCCGAGTGTGCTTGCTTTTCTCTTTGAAAGTCATCACATAACGGCATTGTAATACATGGTTCGGCTGCATTACATATTACATATCTGCCGTAGTTCTCTATTTATAGAGCCCTGATCAGAAGACGTCTAGACAATCATGAGGAACTGCCGCGAAAACTGAAAACGTGACGTGGATCATAAATATATCAGCCATTAAACAACATCTTACATTTCTTTTCACACAATACGTCTCCTTGCAGTATCAACACTAATTCGGCTGACTTTTATATTTGATCCAATTGGTAGATAGGCTGTATTTACACCATAACGGTGCACGCTTGATAGAAAGGGACAACTAGTGGTTAAAGCACGTCATTGAATTGTATTATTTGTATTATTAGATATTAATAATAATAAGGCATCCGACAGAGCTCTCCTTACACACAGACCGGACTTGTACTGAAACCTAAGGTCAAAAGAGGATGAGAAGCACTCCTATGATTACTGATGTTCCTGAGGCTTGCTCCACTGCAGCTGCTCATTCTGACTTTCTTCTGCTCATAATATATTCAGCCTTTCTTCCATGTTGGCGGTACTGTGCATGTATTTGTCTTGGATTTACACTTTTTCCAAGTTATGGGAAAGTTCTGCTCCAGTTCTTGAGGAGAAATGTGTTCACAAAGATGACCCTAGGCCAGGGGTGTCAAACTCAAACACACAGTGGGCCAAAATACAAAAATGGTTACTATTCGAGGGCCAGACTGGTTCAATGTTTATTGCAAAACATATTGAAATGAACTTATTGCACATATTAAACCTGGAACTAACAAAGCTTAAATTATTGCCTATAAAAACAACATTAAACATTAAATAATCAGTTGCATTCATTTCTTATGGCTCTATCTGAGTCATTTATTATGATTACATTTTTCCACAGGCCAACAACTACGGAGCCCCCTAGGGGACATGGAGAAGAAAAAAAAATAATTTGAACCAAAAAAATATATATATATTTTGCGAGATATCGCAAAACCCCTTTGCGAGATCTCGCAATACTTTTCGTTTCGTACTTCCTGGTCAGTTCGGCTGCTACGGCAACACAGAAACCACAACAATGGAGTGGTTCATCGATTTTACTTTGAGCTTGGCCTTAAATATGTAAGGGATAATGTGCTGCGACGCGGTCATTATGGGGAAAAGAACACCGACAGGCTGATCAGGAGCCCGACGTGAAGTGTGGTTATTGTTAATATAGGGCCAAGTTAAGGCTTTAAAGAACCGCTGCTGTTTTGCTGCACCGAAAAGAAACGGGTTTCTGACGCAGGGTCATCACCCGTACTGCTGATCCAGTTGATTTTCTGTTGGGTAGAGTCCCTGATCCAGTCGGTGGTCCTGTCCATGAGTGGATTCAGGAGCATCAGGTAAAATTGCAAATTGCCTTTGAAGGAGCTCAAGACAGGTTAAAAACTGCAGCAGAGCGCAGAAAGAGGTGCCATGACCAGTATGTCAAAGATGTCCCATTGAACGAAGGCCAGTTAGTTTGGTTGCGAGATTGTGTTCCGTCAGGTATATAGTGGTGAAAGCACCAAACGGCGGTTCGGTGTACACGATTGCACCTGCAAACGACCTGACCAAAACCAAACGGGTCCACCGCACTTTGTTGAAAGCTGTGATTGGCACACACTCTCCAGATGATGTCCCTGTCCCTCTCTCAATTCCTCCTGACTCACCACAGTCAGATGATGAGCTTTCCTTTGATGGTGACCTGTGGGTTTCAAGAAATGAAGCTCCGAATCATCCAGATCAGCTGTCGTGACCCAAGAAACCCCTTGGTGGCTGCCTCCACCATCGAACGAAGCCTCCATTGAGGCCGGTCCTTTGGTAGCTCTCGCTGCCATGCCAGAATTGCCTTCCCCTCGCTTGGCTATCCCTCCATGCACTTTTCCTGATTCTAGCGCAGTGACCTTGCGACGGACACCACGGTTAACCGCTGGGCAGCATCCTAATGTCCATCATCTCCCTAGAGCGTTGGGAGAATTGGCGCCTGTGGCTGAAAACTCTCCTGGTCTGGTGTCTAACTCAGTCATCTTTAGACCTTGGGCCTAGGTTAGCTAACCTGGGCTTGATTTGTACATCGTCGGGGCGACGATGAAAATGGGGGGGGGTAGATTGTAGCAGGATGAGCAGTAAATAGTGTTGTAAGGCATATTCGTTTTAGCCTATCACCGCCAGGGGGCACCCTATAAAGGGGCAGAGGCTTCTAGCTGACGGCCTCTTGTTTGCTGGTACCCAGACCTACTCACTCCCGTTGTTGCCATGTTTTGCTTCCGCCACCGGCGTAGGTATGTTGTAGGGGAATAGCTGGCTTCAGGTAAAGTTTCACAATTCTCTATTATACTTACGTGTAGTCACATTTTGTTTTGTATAGCGGAGGGTCTTCCTGGCGATGCCCGTCAAGTAGCTGTAACATAGAGAGCATGACACTCTCTCCTCTCTGCCTGATCGGTATGTACGGCGATTTGTTCAGTCCATTCACCACACCTTTCCTGAACATTAATATTATACTTGTGTGTTTATTGTTAATCTAGGGCCAAGCTACGGCTTTAAAGAACCGCTGCTGTTTTGCTGCACCGAAAAGAGACGGGTTTCTGATGCAGGGTCATCACCCGTACTGCTGATCCTGTGTGACGGTTTTTATAAATTGTATTTTTACTATTGTATAAATAAACTGTTCTATTTTTGATAATTGAACCACGTCTCTTGTTCTATGAGTAACCGAACCTGTGTGTCCTAGTGACTTAAAACTTGTCACATTTCCCTGGGTGAAATTCCCAGGGTGGCGTTGTCGGACTTAGCGGTTTAAACCAAACTGTTAAATTAATATATTTATTCTGCGGCCACTGCTACATAAGGAAGGAATTTGAGATAACTATTGACATTAATTAAAGTAAATATTAGTGTATTTACAAAATATTCAGTAGGTGTTTCGCAATTAAGTAAACATTACCTACTCTATAAAATGTGATTAGAAGTTACTGCCTGTACATCATTTATTACCTACCCGTTATCTGGATTCCATGCAACGTGAAGCAGGTAGAGTTGAAGAGAGTTTTTATGATCATTCAAATCTTCTCATGCAGAACTAGACAGATTTAAGCTGAGTTACAACTGACTGTAAATGACATCGATAATAACCGATACTCACATTTCACATCAATAGAGATGTCTTTAGATGTCCTCCTCCCCAGCTTGTTCTCAGCTGTACAGTGATACTGTCCAGAGTCAGAGGACTGGATGGATCTGAAGACAAGATGTGCTTCTTCACTGAGAAGAGTAACGTCTGCATTGTTATTCCTCTTGTACCAGGTGTAGTTAGCTGCTGGGTTAGCATCACTGCTACAGGTCAGAGTCACTGAACTGCCCTCCTTTATCTCAGCAGAGGGACTCACTGACACAGAGGGAGGCTTTGGAGCGTCTGGAGGAGATGCAAAAACAAATAATTGTCTAGGTTAAAATTAGTGTTTTAACAGTTCATGTTGTACAGAATATTTTAAATCACAAAATGAGCGAAGCTATGTGTAACTGCATTGTATACTTTGAAGGTGGCCTGATCAATGGATGGTTCACGGTTTAAATATAAGTCCTTGAACTGCACTAAGCCTCTGTTATCTCCTGAAGCTGCTCAGTCTTTTACAGCAGACTGTAAATATAAAGCACGTAGATGTAAGAAATAAGTTACATTTCACATTAATAAAGGTGTTTGCAGATGTCCTCCTCCCCAGCTCGTTCTCAGCTCTACAGAAATACTGCCCAGAGTCAGAGGACTGGATGGAGCTGAAGAGAAATTGTGTTCCTTCACTGAGAAGAGGAACGTTTGCATTTCCCTTCTTCTTGTACCAGGTGTATTTAGCTGCTGGGTTAGCTTCACTGCTACAGGTCAGAGTCACTGAACTGCCCTCCTTTATCTCAGAGGGTCTTGACAAAAAAAGGCGCCTCGGAGCATCTGGAGGAGATGTGTGAACAGTAAATATTAACAATGTGTTGCTCACTGCATTATCTCAAAGGTCTCTACATTATTGAACGCTGAATGAAGCTGCATTTCGAGTCATTATAGAGCATTGAATGAGGAACTCATTCCAAAATAACCCTAACTTGAAGGACAGTTGTTGAGTATTTACTAATCACATTTTGTAGAGTACACTGAAAACACTAAAACATTGAAGTGTATTGTTTTTTTTTGTATTAGGTGAGTTGAAAGCAATAATATTAAGTTGAACCTAATATTTTTCATTTAAAATGTATATTACTGCTTTCAACCAACGTAATACAATTATGTGTAATTTGTTGACATAATACATTTAATTAAAGTCAACGTTTCAATTTTTTCACTGTAGCTAAGGAATATATTATAGAGAAACAACTGTTAGTTATTATGTAAATGAATTTATATCTACTGTCAATAATCATTCATGGATATTTCTGAATTGTTATTTATCACAATCTGTCTGTGTTGTGTTTTGTCTTGTCTAGATCTGGAGTTATGTAATGTAACCCAGCTTCTGTGAGTATAGGCGCAGCCCTCTAAGGCTATCGTTATTGGGTAATCCCACTGCACGTGTGCAGCACTAACAGACTTAATCCACGCCCACCTATGACGTGGGCCCTAACTACGGACTCACTTCCGTATAAATAGGAAGTAGTCCCGACAACCTGCTCCAACAGCTTTTCTTCAGCTATTCGCGGAGCCAGTGAGTACAATTCCACTCCCAGTTAAATGTCTGGGAGGGAAGAGGACAGCTCTTCTTCCAGTTGATAACGAAACCCAGGCTTGACAGATGAGATACGAGCTGTATCGTCTGAAAAACTGCTTCCTCCCTGGAGCGAGCCAGCCACAGCCGGTCGTCCAGGCAAAATAACCCTCATCCCCATTCTGAGTAGCTGCTCCAACTGTCTCCACCCACTTTGAAAAAGTGTGTGGAGCCAGGAATGAGAAACGCAGGAATTTGCTGTGTTTCGGGATGATGGTTACGTGGAGATAAGCATCCTTCAGGACTATGGATGTGAACCAGTCTCCCTGGTGAACACTCCAGCACCTGTTTGATCGTCAGCATGGGAAAAGGCCATTCCCTTGTTGGACACTGACAGATCGAGGATGGGTCTCATTCCCCCCGCCCCTCCTTCGAGGGTCCTTCGGGACCAGAAAATAGCGGGAGTAAAAAAAAATATTTTCTTCCCTTTGAGGAACCCTAGAAAAAAGCTTCCTTTTAACAAGAGTTCCTGCCGCACTGCACGGAGCGCGAGACACTGTTCCTGGGATGACAGGATTCCCTGTATCCCGTAGAACTGCGGGGGGGAGAGGCGAACTGCAGAGACTACCCTCTGCCCATCCCCCTGCTCATCCATCTGTCCATCAGACACACGCGCCGCCACCCTGAGTACCATACAGTACTCTGATAGCGCCGGGTGTACATTCTCTGGATGTGCTGTGGTTGGTGGCAAACCACGCCAGAGCCCTCCACACGCTGCATTTCACACAGGCTCTCATTATGTCGCCGTTTAGGAGAAGACTCGTAAACTGCGCGTTCACGCTCAACACCACTAAGGGATGAGCGGAGGTGTGTGCAGTGCTTTCCACATGATGCGTAATCATGGCCCTTCTCGTGGGCTTATCACGACCGTGGGTAGGAGGTGTCTGAGACAGAGGAAAAATCCATGCTGCCTAAAACCAAAAAGTTTAAGGTAGACAGATTTGAATAGCAAGCGCTGCGGTTTTATTAACCGATAAGTTTAAAAAAAAACAGCCGGCTTAGGCAGCGAGCCATGCTGCCAAGTAACCAATAGGCTATTGGCAGCTGGCTTAACCGGGGAGCCTTGCTGCATATTAACTTCCCTCTGTCCATCTAACACACGCGCCGTCACTCAATGAGCGAACCTGCTCTGGATGTGCTGTGGTTGTCATGGTGACGAGCCACGCCAGAGCCCTCCAGACGTTGCATTTCACACAGGCTCTCCTTATGTCGCGTTTAGGAGAAGGCTCGTAAACCGGACATTAAGGTACGTTCACGCTCAACACCCCTGAGGGATGAGTGGAGGTGTGTGCAGTGATGTCCACACTGTAATAATGGCACTCGTGGTTTCATTACGACCGTGTGTATGAGGTAGGTTTGGGACAGAGGAAAAAAATCTGAGCTGCCTAAAAACCAATAGGTTTTAAAAACAGCCGGTTATGCAGCGAGCCATGCTGCCTATAACCGACAGGTTAGGGGCAGCCGGCTTAACCGGTGGGCCTTGCTGCTTATTATTATCCATCTGTCCATCGAACACACGCGTCGCCACTCTGAGTAATACTCTGAGAGCGCACGACATGTTTTGGATGTGCTGTGGTTGTCATGGTGACGAGCCACGTCAGAGCCCTCGCCGCCGTTGCCCATGAAGCAGCCCAAGAGGGGCCCGGATCGAAAAGGCTGCGAGGGGGCCTCCACACGCTGCATCTCACACCAGCTCTCATCCTGTCTCTGTTTAGGAGAAGGCTCGTAAACTGGACATTGAGGCGCGTTCACGCTCAAACCTGCTGAGGAATGAGCGGAGGTGTGTGCAGTGCTATTCACACAGTGCGTAACAACAGCCCTGGGCTCATTACGACCGTGTGTAGTAGGCACATCTGGGACAGAGGAAAAAACGAGCTGCCTATAACCGACAGGTTAGGAGCATCAGGTTTAACCGTCAAGCCCTGCTGTCTAATAACCGACTGGTTAATTACAGCTGGCTTGTGCCGCGAGCCCTGCTGCCGCGCTAACCAACAGGTTACAACCGGCTCAAACGGCGAGCCCCGCTGTCTGTTAACCGACAGGTAACAAACAGCTGCGTTTGCATGCTCTAATCCCCGGCAGGACTCACACCGTGAGCTCCGGTCGTAACTCATATGTCGGGTTTCCCCCGTCCGGGGGAGAGGGAGGATGGGGCCAGGGGAACCAGGAATATTTGCTTTCTAGTAAACAGCTCTGAAAAGAGCTGTTTGGTCCCTTCTCTAGTCACAACTCAATTCCCTTCCCAAGTCCCTCCTCTAGTCACAACTCAAGTCCCTTCTCTAGTCCCTTCTCTAGTCCCTTCTCTAGTCCCTACTCAATTCCCTTCTCAAGTCCCTCCTCTAGTCACAACTCAAGTCCCTTCTCTAGTCCCTTCTCTAGTCGCTCCTCTCGTCTCTACTCAATTCCCTTCCCTAGTCCCTTCTCAAGTCCCTTCTCTAGTCCCTTCTCTAGTCCCCCCTCTAGTCCCCTCTCTAGTTCCCTCTCCAGTCCCTCCTCTAGTCCCTTCCATAGTCCGTTCCCTAGTCCCTTCTCTATTCCCTTCTCAAGACCCCTCTCTAGTCCCTCCTCTAGTCCCTTCCCAAGTCCCTTCTCTAGTCCCTTCTCTAGTCCCCTCTCCAGTTTCATCTCGAGTCCCCGCTCGAGTTCCCTCTCGAGTCCCCTCTCAAGCCACCTCTCGAGTCCCCTCTCCAGTTTCCTCTCGAGTCCCCTCTCCAGTTCCCTCTCAAGTCCCCTCTCGAGTCTCCTCTCCAGTTCCCTCTCAAGTCTTCTCTCAAGTTCCCTCTAAAGTCCCCTTTCAAGTCACCTCTCGAGTCCCCTCTCAAGTCCCTACTCCATGTCCTGTGCCGTTGGAGGCCCCGCCGACTACTCTTCTGTCGGGGGTCCTGCCAATCCTATGTCCTGTGCCGTTGGAGGCCCCGCCGACTACTCTTCTGCCGTGGGTCCTGCCAACTCCATGTCCTGTCCTGTTGGGGGTCCCGCCGACTACTCTTCTGCCGGGGGTCCTGCCAATCTTATGTTCTGCGCCGTTGGAGGTCCCGCCAACTACTCTTCCGCTGGGGGTCCTGCCAACTCCATGTCCTGTCCTGTCCTGTTGGGGGTCCCGCCGACTACTCTTCTGCCGGGGGTCCTGCCAACCCTATGTCCTGTGCCATTGGAGGTCCCGCTGAAAACTCTTCTGCCGGGGGTCCTGCCAACTCCATGTCCTGTCCTGTTGGGGGTCCCGCCGACTACTCTTCTGCCGGGGGTCCTGCCAACTCCTTGTCCTGTGTCGTTGGGAGTTCCGCTGAGAGTCCTGCCAACCCCATGTCCTGTTCCGTTGGAGGTCCCGCTGAGAGTCCTGCCAATCCCATGTCTTGTTCTGTTGGAGGTCCCGCCGTCACCTGTCTCGCCGGGGGTCCTGCCAACTCCTGGTCCTCTTCCGTGGGGGATCCTGCCGAAGCCTGTCCCACCGGCTCTGGGTCCTGCCCGTCCTCTGGAGTTGTCCCGTCACCGCCTTCTTCGCCCTTGGGCCCGGCCCCCTGAGAGCCGCGGTCTTCACCCTCGAGCCCGGCCCCCTGAGTGCAGCTGTCTTCGCCCTCGAGCCTGGCCCGCTGTGGCCTTCGCCCCTCCATGGACTCTGCCTTGCCCCCGGGCCGTCCACCCGAGACCACCTCCATGGACTCTGCCTTACCCCCGGGTTGTCCGCCCGAGACCCCCTCCATAGACTCTGCCTTGCCCCCGGGCCATCCACCCGAGACCACCTCCATGGACTCTGCCTTGCCCCCGGGTCGTCCGCCCGAGACCCCCTCCATGGTCTCTGCCTTGCCCCCGGGCTGTCCACCCGAGATCCCTTCCGGGCCCTCCGCTGTGCTCCTGGGCTGTCAGCCCAAACCCGTCCTCCTGACCCCCTCCACCCACCCTGGTGGCCCCCTGTGTTTTCTCCTCCCTCCTCACCTGTCTCTTGTTTCCTTGATTAGTCCTGTGTGTATTTAAGTTCTGTTTTTTCTGTCTGTCATTGTTGGTTCGTCGTTTGTCTGTGACTGTATCCTTGAAATAAAGGTATTTTCAGTGTTATCTGCATTTGGGTCCTGCTTACTTCGCTCACCCGTAACAGTTATTGGTCATAATAAAGTAATGATTTGTCATTATGCCATTTAGTGTATCACTTAATCAAGTCAAAACTATTAATTGAGTCATGGAATTTAAGGATTTAGAGATAGCCTTGTACACCAGTAAATATTAGCTAAATATAACAATATTCAACAGTCATTTCTCAATGATGTCATCATTAGCAACTCTATACAATGTGATTAGAAGATACTGCCAGTTCACTTTTCATTACCCGCTTGTTCCCTGGATCCCATGTCATGTAAAGCAAGCTGAGCTGAAGAAAGTAGTGATAATAAGTAACATCTTCTCTTGAAACAACCAGACAGATATATCTTTAAATAAACTGTCTTACTCACATTTCACGTCGATACGGATGTTTTCAGATGTGCTCCTCCCCAGCTCATTTGTAGCTGAACAGTAATACTGTCCAGATTCAGAGGACTGGATGGAGCTGAGGACAAGCTGTGGTCGTTCACTGAGAAGAGGAACGTTAGGATTGCTATTCTCCTTGTACCAGATGTAGTTAGCTGCTGGGTTAGCATCACTGCTACAGGTCAGAGTCACTGAACTGCCCTCCTCTCTCTCAGCAGAGGGTCTCACTGACACAGAGGGGAGCCTCGGAGCATCTGGAGGAGATGTGTGAACAGAAAATATTAAGATTGTTTTTCTCACAAGATTAGCACAAAGGGTATCTACATTATTGAACGCTGAATGAACTGTAGCTGCATTTTGGACTTTGAACATGGTTTGACAAAATGCATGTTGGACGGATTTAACCTTTGTCCAAAACGTGCACAACATTGAAACTTTACACCAGAATAACGTACACTTGATTTTAGTCGATACAGGGCAACGAATGAAGACTGTGATGTTAATCACTACGAACTAAAATGTATTATTGAAGATTATTATAATGTTGTACGTCTCTCTGTATGAGAATCTTGTTTCATTTATTTGTAATTATCTTATTGTTTGTTCACCTCCTTAAGCTGTTTTTGGGTTGAGGAGCTTGGGGGAACGCTACAAAACTCAGTATTACATACTTACATTGTTCATATTATAATAATTTACCTTAATGGGTTAAATATATTGTGAATATAGCTTTAGTGTTGTTTCCATGTTATGCCATAGTGTCTGAGGTATAGAGTTATGAGTCAGTGATGTTAGTGCACTGAGGCAGGACAACACTTTAACACAGTATTTCTTAGACAAAATAAATGAATACATATTAGGCAGGGGTGTCAAACTCAAGACCCGACTTAATTCAATGTGGCCCGCAAGAGCATGCAAAGAATATAATAAGTTTATTATACGGTTACACACCACTTTACAGGAGCCCGTTGCCCTTAAACTACATGTCCCACAATGCATCTTGTTTTGTGACATGGCACTGAAGAGACTTGCAATTATTTGCCCTGGACTTCTGCTTTCAGACGTAGTTAATTATGAAGTTATTACCCTATCCGATAATAATCCAATGCACAGGAAGTTATGTATTATAATACATTATTTTATATATATTAAATATATATATATGTATATTTATAAAGTCTTAACCAGCCCTTTGAGTGCAACCATAATGCTGATGTGGCCCGCGATGAAATTGAGTTTGACACCTCTGTATTAGAGGGTGTGGTACATGAAAATAGTCTTCTTTGCTATGTTGAGTGTTTCTCTGTGGAAAGGCTGCAGGGTGTCAATGGAAACGTTAAAGAAAAGCAGAACATTGACACGTGTAAAACTGAGATAACAAATAATGAGAGTTTATTTTTAAGTATTCGACTGCTAATTGCTTTCAAGTCGACAAAAACATCGATTACTTCCTGTATGCTGCACCTGCTACATCTCTCCTCATTGACAGAAGGAAAGCATCTGGCATCTCTGCAGAAATGTCGAGATATTTATCAAAGCTACGATATCCACTAAACAACATTCATTTAAAGTTTTGTTGAGGACTGCAGGACGATAGAGGAAGTTCAACACAGCGATGAATTGGCAATTATTTAAAGCATGTGTTGTTTGTTAATGTAGGTACTGTGTGTACAGTCATTATTTCCATCCATACAGACATAGTATTAGCATGCTAAATGGTGCTGTATTTCTAAAGGGTTTGAACTATCTTACAATATAAATGTGGATCGTACAGTACGTCTCACAGAGAGGAGGAAGACAACAAATCTACTGCAGTTAAACCCATAGCTGCTGCTTTTATTTTTTCACCTCCTTAAATTATCTTGCGGGCTCTCATAATAATAATAATAATAATTCCTTACATTTATTATAGCGCTTTTTCCAGTGCTCAAAGCGCTTTACAAATACACATCACACACATATTTTACATACATGCAATGGTCACTGTGGACAATACCCACAGGAGCAAGTTCAGGTGAAGTGTCTTGCCCAAGGACACATCAAGATTACATTACGCTGCAGGTGCTTGCAAAATCTAAAGGTCTCATCTTGCACCTGCAACCTCGAATGACCTAATTTATGATCTTTCTTTGTTATTGTTGATATTTAGTTTCGTTTGTAATTCTTCTTTGTTCAAAATGAGGTCTCCACCTAAATCTATATCATCTGTATGTCTCTTTACCCAAGATGGCTTTTTTACTATAGTTAAGCTTTCTTTTTCAATATATATAACTGTGGCATCTGCATTCAGATTCAGAAGACTCCTCTGAAATTGTCATTGTAATGTCAGTGTGTGTGTGTGTGTGTGTGTGTGTGTGTGTGTGTGTGTGTGTGTGTGTGTGTGTGTGTGTGTGAGTAAACTCACACACTGCAGGCGAGGGGAAGTCTTCGTGTCCTTCGAAAGCACATGAGATCCTGTCTGCGTGGTGAAGCAAGCCTTTATAAGAAGATCTCGTTGTTGTGGGGATTTTCTCTCCGTTCTTGAACCAGACGTAGGAAACACCACCAGCTGGACTGCAGCTGCTCTGACACTTCAGCTCTGCTAAGGTATCAGACTGCTGGACTGCTGCTGTGATCACCTGCACCTGCAGAGCTGGATATGAGAAAAAGAAACATTTGAAATGACACAATATTATATCACTTGGTCCAGCGGTTAATTTGGGGTTTGTTATGTAAGGGGTGGGGGGCTCATAGATGAAGAGCACAGTCTTTTTGAATAGTCCCCATTTAATTTACATCTTAAAATATTGCAATATACACTTTTACAGCTTTTCCGATATCAAAATGTGATAAAGTGCCATTTTCAAACAAAGGAATGTGAAATGCAACTACAAGTGACTGAATACTTATCAAGCAGGACCATGAAAGTGATAATCACAATTATATATCATAATTATTTATTTTTGTAAGCGACAAAACATTAAGAAACGGCGCACTGCTCTGACTTGTTGTGCCACAATCGTGTTAACTTAAAAACTATCCCCCTTATTAGAAAAAAATTAAATTGCAATTTCACTTTTTGTTGCAATAATTAAGAATTACAGAAATCTTCCACCCAAATGTTGCATTCTGAAGTCAAATGCATCTCTAAAAACTTTTAATGTAAAGAAATGTGAGGTCCAAACATCTCTATCGCTGGCTGGTGTATGGCTGGTGGTTTAGGAAGAATTTGATATTCAGCAATTAGTGCTGTCAAAATTATCGCGTTAACGGCGGTAATTAATTTTTTGAATTAATTGCCTTCAAATATTTAACGCATTTAACGCATGTGCAGAATGGCCCGCCCCATACGTGCCACCAGTGGCAGTGCCAGGGTATGGCTGGGGTAGGCTACACCCATGCCAAGAAATGGCTTTGCCCCACCATGAACAATGATGTTAAAGTAAGCTCAATAAAGTCTGCCAACTCGCGGAGTAAATTGCACAGACAGCAGTTAGTAAGATTGATTTCAGTAGCCACGGTTTTGAAAACTTTTGTCACGTAGTGATCGTCTTCTCAATAGAACATCTTTGATAATGTCTTCTGGCCAATCAGAATCAAGATAACGGCGTGGTGTTGTTGCAGGAAGTCCCGACGGAGAATACTTTTGCTGTAGTACAGGGGTGCACATAACTGGTACGCAGGTTATGTGCGTAATCTGAAATGCGTACCGTCACTT